>PISW01009065.1:0-65496 GCA_004023785.1 Mungos mungo | reverse complement strand
TCTCCCCGCTCCCATTTCACCTCATCTCCTGCACCTGCCCCCACTTTGTCCCCTCCAGGGGGCCAGCCCTTGCCCTCTGATTGGCTGAAATGGTTTCCCAGCCCAAGAAGGCCCTGCGTTTGGTTCTATCTGCCTGGAATGTGGCCTCTGGGCTGTCCCCTCCTGTCATTCCAGGCAGGATTTCAGTGTCACCTCCTCGGAGGAGCCCTCCTGTGCCTGCTTCCTAGCCTAGGCTCACCCACTGTCCCTCCGACTACAGTGCTGAGCTTTGATCCAAGTACCGTCGCTGCTTGGAGTGTCGTGTTCCTTTACTTTCCTGTTTGGTTATTTACTGTCCGGGGCCCCGGACGTCTGGCTGTGAACGCTAGGAGCGCAGGGACCTTTCACTCCTGCATCCTTCGGGCCCGGAGAAATGCCTGGAACATAGGAGGGACTTGGGGAATGTGCGTTGTATGCAGCTCAGCTACCACTTAGGGAGCACCGCCTCATTCGGTGCCGGCTTCTGTGCAACCTTGACCCCAGCAAGAGGCTCAGCCTTCCTCTCTGTGGTGCAGTAACTCATCTGCTGGTGAGGTTGGGAGGATCAAGCAGGTGGAGGTGCGGCCCACGACCATTCCTTCCTCTTCCCCCCTCCACCCTGTAAGAAACCGACTGCCTTTAGAGTGGGACGAATCTGGTGTGAGTCTTGGCTCTCACTTTCGAGCTGTGTGACCCTGAGTAAGTGACTCTACTTCTCTGAGCCTCCATTTCCTCATCTCTAAAATGGGGATCTGAGTCCCCGGCCCCGGGGGTGGCAGGTCTGAGGCAGGTCCCCTGTCTCTCTCCAGAGCGGCTGCTTGCCCATTTTCTGCCTGCCCCACGATGCCCAGCTCCCCCGCTCCCAGCCACACCTGGGCCCCGACCCTGCCCCCGCCACACACAGTCCCTCCTATCACTTTTCATTCTTGTAAATTGACGTCAGTGCTGCTGAATCATGAAGCTGAGGTTTGAGAGAGACACAGACTCTGTACCAGCGGGGGAAGCCGCGTGGCACACACTCCTCCTCCACCGCCCCCTCCCCCAGCCTGGGCCCCCAGCCCTTTTCCTCTGCAGCAGGGGCCGTGTGCACTGATCGCAGCCACAGGGGGCAGAGGACGCGCCGCCCCCCCCCCTCCGCCCGGGGCTTCGGGGTCACTTCAGGTCACTGTGCATCGGGTTCACAGAGCTTCTTTTAAAAGTGACTCACAAAGAGAAGGGGCCACCTCTGCGGAATGTGATCAGAGGGGCCTTCAGTTCTCGCCGTTCAGCTCTGGGTTTTGTAGGGGAATGGGTTTGTGAGGGGAGGATGTAATTTAAAAAAAAAAAATTTTTTTTTAGAAGGATGAAAAAGCCCTGAAACTCTTGCGAACTCATTCGTTTCTGTTGAGATGAGGACCCGTTTCCTCATCTGTCAAACGGGGATGTTAACAGGACCCAGACCACAAGGCTGGCAGCGGGGAGGGAGGGGTTTGTACAGGTGCGAGGGGCCTGGAAAGGCGCCCGCAGTTAGCTAGCAGCAGCTGCTGTGATCATCAGGCCCTCGTGGGGAGGCTGCGTTGCCCGGTGGTACCCAGCCTCCCAATGGGCACCAAGTTTGAAAACCTGGCTTCGCCACTCATCGTGGGCCCTACTTTGCCTCTCTTGAGCCTCAGTGTTCCTCTCTGAAAAATGGGAGAGAGGGGTCTAGCTCACAGGCCAGCGGTGAGCATGAAACAAGGTGGCACAGGACTCCGCGTGCGGCCGGGGCTTACAGTGGTATCCCCAGGCACTGCCTGCTTGGATTTCTCCAGGCACGACAAGCTGGCCGGGTGGCAGAGGAAGTCAGAAGGGGGAGAGGACTGGACGCACACAGCCGTGAAGAAGGGCAGGGAGGCGGAGCAGAGAAAAGCAATCCATCCTTGGAGGCACAGAGCCGAGATGTCACCTCCCTCCCACCCACCCCACCTTATTGCCAAGGCTCTCTCAGATCCTAAATCTTTCCTGGCCATCCTTAACCTTGAGGGCTGGAACCTCTTTAATCCCCCAGACAGGCCCGGGCGGTTCCAGTTCTCTAGCGAGTTAATTTTATGTTGCACTTTCAAGTCTGAAAGGTATCATTAAGTATTAGGACACTCGGTCGTAAGCATGCAGAGGACCGGTCCAACTGCCAAAAATGAAGTGTGCCGTGTCCGTGAGGTTCTCGAACCCTAAACCCAAACGTGACTCAGTTCACCGGGTGGGCCCCCCAGCCCTGAATTGCCAGCACGGCTCCTCTGTCAGGCCACCGGCACGGGAGTAGCCCATGTCACAGGCGCTTTCTGGCCCCGCGGGCCGGCCCCGCAGGGTCCTGAAGCAACCCTCCCCTCCCCCGGCTCCCGAGAGCTTCACCTGGTCCGAGATGCACACAGGCACTTGCTGCCGGGGGTCCCCTTCTCCAGCTAACACATCTTAAGAGACAGACACTGAGGCCCCGGGAGGCAAGGGGAAATGCCCAACGCCATGAGCAGGGCCCTCCGGCCACCACAGACCACAAAGCAGTTTTCTGGCAGCCGGTTGGGTGCTCACCGAAAAGTACATGAGACAGGACGGGCTGGGGAGAAGGAAGTCCGGCCCAGGCGTGTGCCCCCCATCCCACCTAAAACGTCTCCCCGGGGGCCGAGTTTCAGAATGTGCCACTCCTCTTCCAAAAACTCATCAAGCCCCCGCCCTCCCCCCACCTTCCTGGAAGCCGTTGTGGTCACAGAATGAAAGAAGTTTCCTCTGTCATCCATTTCAGATGCTGGGTGGACAGCCACAAGACGCCCAGGTGTCTTCTCTGACACGGGCATGGCCACAGGCACACTCACCCCTGCCCTGCTTTTCTCCTCTGTAAAAATGAGAAGCTTCTTGCTTCACAGGCCTGTCCCATGGAAGCATGGAAACACAGGAGAGGGGACCGCCCCCGGCGTTCAGGGCTCAGACGCCCAGCTGCCATTTTACCTGACCCAAGACATCAAGACTGGACCAATCTTTCCCCTCCCCTCCAAGGGCTGGAACCCCGTGAAAGTGGGGGGGGGGGTCCCCTGGCCACAGAACACAGGTCACATCCCTCTCCAGCCAGACACGTCGGTCCCTAGGGCCGCTCTGCTGGGGGAGCCCCTTCAGAGCCCCGGGAAATCCTGGTAGTTCAAAGCACACGCTCTAGAAACCTTTTTTTCTTAAAAAAAAAAAACTTTCATAATAAAGTTTATTACCTAAACTGGTGGTAAAAAATATAAAATAGGATTCTGCACGGCAGAAAAATAAAGCCAGAGACCCTCCCCCAACCCCTGGTTTTGTGCAAAGATACTGGGGATATGTAAACATGAAGAGGTAGGAGGTACAAATTCAGGTCCTGGCCCCATAAACAGTTAGGCTGCTACGCAACCACCAGGGAGGCCCAGAGGGGCGCCCCTGGAGGGGGGCAGGGGGCGGGCGCCCCAGGAGGTCTGCGGCCTCGGCTCCAGCGCGGAGGGGGAGGCGCCTCGCCCCCCACACCCGCTCCCTCCAGCCCAGGTGGGGAGGGCACCCACGTGGTTCCGGGGGAAATAATAATTAATAATAGGAAATAATAGGGCTCCCGAGTTAATGCTGCGTGCGCGGCCAGTCAGATCTGGAAGGGGAAGGAGCTCAAGTAATCGCGGAGGACGGGGTTGAGGGGGATGCGCGCCAGGTTCTCGCGGCCCACGGTGGCCACGATGCGCTGGCGGCACAGCTCCTGCAGCGGCCGCACGCGGCGCTGGCGCAGCGGGGCCCCGAGCATGCGGCGCGGCGCCGCCACGTAGTGCTCCAGCAGCTCGAAGAGGCAGTCGAAGCTCTCGCGGCTGCCGTCCAGGTGGAAGCGGCCGGCCTGGAAGTGCACGCGGATGCTCGTGGGGCCCGAGGCCATCTTCACGCTGAGCGCGAAGAAGCAGTTCCGCTGGCGGCTGTCGCGCACCAGGAAGGTGCCCACGGGCTCGGCGCGCAGCCGCTCGTGCGCCCCGTGCACGCTCAGGGGCCCCCAGTAGAAGCCGCAGGCGTCGAGCAGCGCGCTGGCTCGGGTGATGCGCCGGTACTCGGCGTGCGAGCGGAACGTGCGGAAGTGCGTGTCGCCGGGGGCCGGGGCCGAGGCCGCCGGGCAGGGCCGCGGGCGCGCCGGGGCCGCGGGCGCCGCCGAGGGCGAGGGCGGGGACGAGGACGAGGAAGGCTCTGGCCGCCGTCGGGACTCTGCTGCCGTGGAGATTGCATTGTCGGCTGCCACCTGGTTGTGTGCTACCATCCTACACGTGGGGCCGGCCGGAGGGGTGGGCCATAGCGTCCGGGGGTGCGCTGGGGGAGACACAGGCGGTGAGCCGAGAGCCGGGGTGGGCCCGTCCGAAAGGGCCGGCGCGGAGGGTGGGGGGCGCGCAGGACCGAGTCGGCGCGGCCCCTGGGAGCCTCAGTGGGCTCGCCTCGCAGATGGGCTTCCCCGTCCGCGGAGCTCCTCCAGGCGGGGTGGGGGCCCGGCCGGGACGGGGAACGGCCGCCAGGTCGCTCGGAGTTTGGATGAGAGAGGGGGGCGTGGAGAGAGGTGCAGGGAGCAACCTGCCCCGACTGCGGCCAGCCGGCCCCGGGCTCGCCGCCTCGCGGCCGCCGCCTGCTGGCCAGGCCGGGGACTGGCGCCTTGTCCGGGCGGTTTGGGCAAAGGCGGAGAAGCTGCGCTGCGGGAACCCCGCGCGCGGGGGGCTGCCAGGGTGGGGCCGGCGGGGGCCAGGGGCGTGGCAGCCGCGACCCCATCAACGCGGGGCCCCGAGGCCGGCCTGACACCCGGCCGTCCTTTCCTGTCCTGTCCTCCCCTCTCCCTCCCGCTCCCTTGCCCAATGCCCGGCTCACCTGGCGGCGGGGCGCGGGGCGCCGCGGGCGGGGCGGCGGGGGGCTCCGGGGCGGCTCTCGCGCATGCTCCGGGGCCGGGAGCCGTGCAGCTGCCACGGCCGCAGCTCGCTCTGCTCCGCGCCCGCCCCTGCACCAGTCTTTTATTGAAACAGGGTAGGAGGTGGGGCCGGGAGGCAGAGACCCCGCCCCCTAAGGCTCCACCCCCTCAGGCCCCGCCCTTCCGCGCCACTTTCGGTTTCCCTTTCAGTAGTGGCTCCAGGCGCCGGCCGCCAGAGCTCGACCTTTCCCACACACTCGGGGACCCTCCCCGGGGGTGACCCTCCCCGGAGAGGCCCCCCTCCCCTGACCCAGCCTCACAGCCGTCCTAGGACCCCCTCCATCAAGGGCTCTGGACCCCCTGCCAGTCCGATGCCCCCCTTTGCACCTGGAGCCCCTACTTTTGCTCCCGCTACTACCCTAGGTCACAGATTTCTGCAGCCAACCCCTTTAGAATACTCTGGACTGGCTCCGATACACTCCTCTCCCCTTCCCCTCCCCCCTGCCAGGTATCTCGGCACCCGTCTCGGTAGATCTCTGTCCCCCGCTCCCCTGGAGCCAGACCCCACCTCCGATTCTGGGGTCCCGCCTGCAGACCCGGACCCCGGACCCCACGGGGCTGCTCCCGCCGTCCCCCTACCCGCCGCAACCCCAAAACCGTCGGGAGGCTGCCCCCGCACCCCTCCCAGCCCGTCACCGTCCCTAGTCTTGGCTTGGGCTTCCCAGGAAGCGGTGGCCTGACCACAAGCTTCAGAGGAACCCTTCGGAAGCGCGAGAAAGGCGCCTCGACTGCGGATCCGAGTTCCTCGGAAACCGGGCGGGGCCGTCAAGGGCAGCCTTGGCTCGCCCTCCCCACCGGGAGACAGCAGGAGAAACTGAGGCCCCGGGGAGGGGCTGTGATCTGCAGCAGCTGGCGGATGGGGAGCTCTGGAGGAGTATGCCCTCCTCTCTTATTTTGGAGAGAGAAACAGCTGGGCACCTCCAGAGGCACTTTGGAGCGGAATGAAAAGAGCGGTTCATTGATGTGGTGATTCCCAAAGCCTACTTTGAATTTTCCTGGCCTGCCCTCCTCTCCCTCAACCACCGCCTGTAGACTCAGTCCCTTCCTGCTGCTCAGTCCAGCGTCTGCTGCCACCCGGCACTCAGACCTCTTTTGGGACCGTGGGGGCTTGATGGCGCCGGCTATACTTTGTGCATCCCTGTGCGCGATCCAGTGGTCTTGTATGTCGTGGAAAAGCACGGAGTAGGTGCCGGGATGGTACGTGTATTTTTGAAGGCGAGAAAGAGCGCGTGAGGGTCGGGCTGGTGTGTGGTTTAGTCACAGAGTCTTCAGGGTTATGCAGAAGACTGGCCAGGCTGGGGGCTTGGCGGGTGGCCACACACTGGCACATACTGCCCCCTACAGGCCGCTCTCAGGCTGCAACCCAGCCCTCTCCTGTCCTTGAAGCCCCGATGGGCTCCAGATCCTCCTGCCCGGTGGTCCCCTTGGTGCTTTCCTTCCCTGGCCCCAGGCTGCCCGCGTTTCCTCATAAACACAGGGGACTGCCCAGAACCAGGCCCAGCCTTGCTTGGGACCCCAGCAGCTCCCTGAATTCACGTCGGCCGGACTGGGTCGTTTGTGTCGTTGTCCTGGGTTGCGAGCATGTGTACGTGTGTGCGCAAGCATTAGTATGCAAGGAGGTGGGAGAGAAGGTGGGGAGAAGTGTGTGTGCCCACGGCCAGGTGCCGCGGTCATTCAGAGCCTCTGCTGGCCCGGGCCCTGTGGTGGGGGACGGGACGAGGCGGGCGGGGAAGGGGGCAGAAAGGCAGTGGTAAAAAGTCTGTAACTTTGGACCCTAACTACCTAGATTCTGGTTCAACTGTCCAACGTCCCAGCCTTGTGACTTTGAGCATGGAATGAACCCCTCTGCTTCGGTTTCTCCTTCTGTGAAACAGAATCAAGAATAATACCTCCTTCCTAGAGCAGGGATTAGAGGGATTATGGGTCCAGGGCTTAGAGGTGTCCCTGGTCATGATAAGCATTCAGCAGGTGTTTGCTCTAGCTCTTGTTCCTCTGAGCATGTGTTGGATCCTGTCACCACATGGCTTCATCCCGTGTCCATTTAAAAAAAAAAATTTTTTTTTTTTTGTTTACTTAATTTTGAGAGTGAGAGACTCAGCGCAAATGGGGGAGGAGCAGAGAGAGAGAGGGAGGCACAGAATCCAAAGTGGGCTCCGGGCTCTGAGCTGTCAGCACAGAGTCCTGTTTGGGGTGGGGGTGGGGGGCTGAGCTCACGAACCGTGAGATTATGACCTGAGCTGAAGTAGCCCCATCCCTGTGTCTCTTTTAGAAGCCCTAACCCAAGGAGCACAGGCCAGCGTGGGCATGGGCAGAGTCGACGGAAGAGAGTTTCATGGGGGTAAACCAGGCCCCTGGGTGCTGGCAGGGGGAGAGGGTGGCACCCCCCTCTCGCCTGAACTAGAGGCGGTGCCCCCGGCCCACTGGCTCCTGGGGGCCTGTCTTCCTGCCAACAGCTTTCTTGGCAGCCTCTGGGCAGAGGGAGATCTATAAATAGCTGATGGTCCATATGCCTCCTTAGCCCCCACTGGCAGCTTTGACGGCTCTATGGGAGAGCCACCCCTTTCCGTGGGGATTGGGGCCCCCCTCTCCCAATCCCCCTCTTGTTGCCACATGCCCACGCACGCCTGAGAAACCCCCCCCTTCCTTTCATGTACTCACACAGCGATGTATTGCCTAAGGTGACTGTGTGCTAAAGCCTTTCCAGTCCTCAGCTCATCGGAGTGGCCTGACCATCTAATCTGCCCATTTTACGGATGGAGAGACTGAGGCCCAGAAGGGGAATCACTTGCCTCGGGGCACACAGCTCAGAAGGGGCAGAGCTTCAGGATATCAGACCCCCCCCCCCCTGCAAACCTTCTACCCTCGTCCGCTGTGCTGTGAACTCCTTCCTCCAACTGATTCCTGGTGACCTCAAATCCTGGTCTGTCTGTTAGAAAACCAATAGATGCCAAAGAAGTCAGAGATTCATTTGTATCCTGAGCCTGCCTGGGGAGGAGCGGGGACAGGCCTGCCGGCTTCCCCCTCACAGGAGAGCTTGAGCTCGGCGTCTAAGCCTCCACCTCGCCCTTGGTGGCTCTGAGTCCGTCCCCGAGTGTCAGTTTTCTTGCCCGCACAGTGGGCCCGGCACCGTCCTCCCCCCTGCCCCCGGCGCCATGAGTCAGGCCCCAGTCACCAAGCACGCCAGGACGCTCACCGCCGACAGGACAGTCATATGAAGCTTTGGTTTCATTTTCTGAAGCCCTGACTTCAAAACGAAACCAAATCCAGATGCCAAAAGGGAAAAAGAAATATGCTGATTGACAGACATCTGCCTGCTTGGCTGTCCTCCCTGGAGGCCCTGGCACCGGGCTCAGGGCGAGCTGGGCAGCGCGGTGTTCCGATTCCACGCCCGCTGCCTCCCGGCTGTGTGCCCCGAGGTAAACAACGTGCCCTCTCTGGGCCTTGTCTACCCCATCCGCAAAACAGTCCCTGGAAGCTTTGTACGTCACAGAGCAGCTGTGCACGCCAAGCCCAGAGCAGCGCGCCCGGCACGGAGAAGGTGCTTGGCAGAAGCGGCTTGTCACAGGGCAGTTGGGACAGCCCTGCGTCCGCAGCTTGCTGGGCCGTAGCCTGACGTGGGTGGTCGGGTGGGGTGGTCTTCCGCCCCACTGGGCAAGGCCTGGCGGCCCCGAAGGGAACGCCCAGCCAGCAGCAGTGGGGAATCAAAATCCTGGCCCACGGGGTTCCTTTTTCAGTTTCTCTTTCCAGCTTTGGCAAAGTCCTGCTGGGAAAAGCTGCCCGGGGCAATCCTGACCTTGTCTGCCACCTCGGTGTCCCTCTAGCCTGCCTGCCCCTAACCCGTGGGGGTAGTTGAGGTCCCCATGGGAGTCTGTGCCTTTGGGGAGCCCCCGAGCAGTGGGGCTTACATTGTGGAGACTTGCTGTCCGCCAGCCTGGGCTTCGATCTGTCACTTAATAAGCACGTGGCCTGGGACAAGCTTCTTAGCTTCTCTGTGCCTCAGTTTCCTGAGCTGCAAGATGGGGGTAATAAGGCATCTATTTCCCTCCAGTGTTCGTTCAAGCAGGTATTTGTTGAGCGCCTGCTGTCTGCCAGGCACTGGGAACGCAGGGGTCTTCAAGCAGACAGAGAGGAGGCAGGGGATTCACACCAGCATTTCACACTGTGCTGAGTGCAATGGGGGAAATAAACGTGGGGCCAGGGAGTGACCAGGGGTCTGTGGGTTTAGGAGAAGCGGGAGAGCAGGCAGTCAGAGAAAGCCTTTTGGGTGGTGGCGGAGGTGAGGTCTTTCTAAAAGTGGGCTGAAGAGGACTCAGGCACAGACAGCAAGCAGTTTGTGCAAAGGCCCTGCGGGAGGAAGGATAGGCATGTGTGAGGACAGAGAGAGGCGTAGTGCTGGTGTAGACAGCGCAGGGGTGAGTGCGGGGGGGAGGCACAGGGGTTGGCAGGGGGCCAGTCCATCCGGCTGGTCCTGACCAGGAGGCGGGGAGGGTTTGGATTTCGCCCTGACGGCTGGAGACTGCCCTTCAGGCCCAGGACACACTGTAGGATTGGATGTGGAAAGACGCCTCTGACGCTGACCTGCCAGACAGCTGGGTCTTTAGCCACAGTGACCCTCAGTAGAGGCCTTGGGACATCCCTCACGACGGTCCTGTCACCACCCTAGTCCCCCCAGATGGGTGCAAAATCAGTGCCAAGGGGCAGCCTGGGGGGACATTGTACGAGAGAGCACTGCTTGGGGAGTCCAAGGCCCGAGTCCTGGGGGTCAGTCCTCACTTCGCAGGAGACCTTGGGAAAGGAATCCTGGTTTGCTGGGCTGCCAGCTCTGGGCCAGGTGACACCTTTTCGGCATATTGTCTTACTTACTCTTCCCTGTGGTCTTATGAGGCGGGGACAATTACGCGTCGTCATTTACCAGAGGAGAGAAGCATTATTCAGTGCGCTGGGGGGACATGGAGCAGTCGTTTTGGAGAGGCTGAGCCTCTGTCTGGGGAGGCCTCTGCTTCGCTATGTGGGGCGGAGCCTGGCCCCCGCCGGTCCGACAGTGGGAATGATGGCGAGTTCCAGGGAACGTGTGCAGCCCTGGGGACACTTGAGTCCAAAGAGAAGGTTCTCCTCTGGAGCAAAGGAGGACAAGAGGCCAGGGGTGATCGCTGGACCCCAGAGCTCCTCCCTGGTCCTGGGGAGACTCGGGGAGAACCTTCCAGCGGTCTCTTATCCGCCCCCCGTGACAGGAGAAGAAAGAGGTCAGAGATTAAGTAGAACAGGTTATTCAACAGCCTCCGGAAAGTAGCAGTGACCGTTTTAATAACCGCAGAATAGGAGGGGCGGGAAAGAGGATTTCTGAGAGCGCCGGTCATGGAGTCCAGACGTACCTGGTTCCAGGCCCAGCTCCCCGGGCCCCAGGCCCACCAAGTGTGATGGCCTCAGGCACATGGACTTAATCCGGAAGCCGAAAGAACACTCGCCAACTCCAAGCCTGGCAGCCCCAGTGCCTTTGCATCAGTAAATCCCTGGGGACCTCGCTACTAAATCCCTGGGGACACTTTTAATAAGCCGATCTGGTCCCCACCCCACCCGCCGTGGCAAAGTAGGTGTGAGCTGCTGACAGCAAGAAGCAGTAGCAGATCCCGTTGGCAGTGGACAGAGCGCCAGGAAAGTAGACACGCAAACGGACACACAGCAAGCCGGGGATCCTGGGAGTCAGGGCTGCGGACGAGTCCTCAGCTCACGGAGCCGCTCCCTGTGAGAAAGTCACTGCCAGCGGTAGGTACTGCGACCTGAGTCGGTCCGCCTTCTCAGGTCAAGGCGGCAGCATCTCGTCTCCGGAGGCTTGGCCGTGGCCCATGACCTGGGAAGTCCGGGCACAGAAGGGGCACCCAGCCAGGTGGGCAGGGCCCTGATGGGGCTCTGGGAGAAGGTGATTCTTGACCTGAATTTTAAAGAACAGGGAGGGCTTGGCCGAGGGACAGGAAGGGAGCGTGCTGCTGATGGAGCACGCCATGGGCAAAGGCCTGGAGGCAAAAATGTGAGGCCCCGAGTGGCAGGTGGCAGGAGTCAAGGCTAAGGGAAGCAGGAAGGGTTTACAGGCGGCGGCTTGGCTGGGGGAAGGCCACGTGCTGGCCTTGGCGGTTCCTGGGCTGCAGTGATGAGCCCTGTGGGGAGAACCTTCCGGGCCACCTTCCCGGCCCGCCACGCCCAGAAACGGGGCTGCTGCCATTGGCTTGAGAACAGGTGACCGTTCTCTGCCGCCACAGAGTTGAGCGTCACCGCCCCTGGACCGGCTTCCTTCAGAGTCAGCCAAGCATGGCCATGCACCTGCTGGACATTTCACCGATGAGCGTTTCTTTTTTCTCCTTATTAACTCTCTCGTTTCCTTGTATAAAATACAAGGAAAAATCTGCGCTTTCAGATTTTTTTCCTATGCGCTTACGTAGTGCTTTTCCCTCCCGTAAAAATAAAGGGTTGTTCTGTGCAGGCTGTTTTACTCTGTCAGTGATAGATCTTTGCCCAGCGTGTTCTATTCACCCAACAACATCGCTGGTGATCCGGATAGAGACCAACCCCCATTCTTTTTTATTTTTAACATTTAAAAATTTTTAAAGTTTGTTTATCTTGAGAGAGAGAGAGAGAGAGAGAGAGAGAGAGAGAGCGAGTACACACAAGCGGGGGAGGGGTAGAGAGAAGGAGACACAGAGTCCCAAGCAGCCTCCACGCTATCAGTGCAGAGCCCGACGCGGGGCTCGAACTCACAAACTGGGAGATCGTGACCTGAGCTGAAGCCGGATGCTCAACTGACTGAGCCACCCGGGTGCCCCGTGAGTTATTTCCCGGTTTTGGCTCTTACACACCAGTGTGACCCTGAACCTCACCACACCCCCTCCTGGCACACGTGTGAGAAGCACATCTTACACTTCAAACGTGGGTAGATGCCGCCTGCTCACCTGCCCGCACACATGGGCATGATCACCCCCTCAGCAGCCACGGCCAACCGCATCTGCTCCCCGGTGCCCTCGCCAGCACTTGTTACTACCCATCCTTGTCCAGTCTTGCCCACGCAGTGGGCACACGGGTGGCATTACCTTAATGCCTGCTCCCTTTTTCAATCAAATTAACAAATGTTCACCAGGCTCCTAATAGGCACCCTGCTGAGTACTGGGGATACAGCAGTCAGCAACGAGGGGTCCCTTGGACCTCTTCACAAAGCACAAGGTGCAAATAAGGCTCAGAGAGGTTAAGAGACAGGCTTAGGGTCATCCAGCGAGGGAATGAGGGAACCGGGAATCGACTCCGGGGCTGGTTGGCTACAGAAGTTGAGGATTTTTCCCCTAAATCTTGGATGGGGCATCTCCACCCAGGATCTGCCCCGGGGGCCTGTAGGAACGCAGCCCGGCCGCAGGCGACCCTGGGTCCCGGTATTTCTCAGGCTACCCCTCACCCCGGATCTCCACCCCCAACTTAAATCTCTGAACCAGAAAGGCAAGGCAAGGTGCCGTCAGAATCTGCATCGCCCTCTCGGCAGTGGCTGAATGGAACCTGTGTCTGTTTCCTGGATCTGGGTTTCCCGCGGACCTGCCCCCAAACTGCTGCCTCCCCACCCGAAACCAAGCAAGTAAAAGAATGAGCCTGTGGTTTGCTGTCTTTCCTCTTGTCATCGGTCTGCGAGGTGGGGGAGGAGGGGGGGTTGTGCCAGCGGGCGGCGTGTGGGAGCCCGCAGTGGGCGAGGAGGGGTGTGGGGGGGTGGGGGGGCGTGTTGGGGAGTCCACATGTGAACCTGGCACCCTCTGTGTCTGAGTGGGCTTGAAGGGCGTGTCCTTTGTGTGACTGGCCATCTTTGTGTGCTTGTGCAACTTTTTGCTGAGCGTTGGAAACATGGGGTTAAGGATGGGTCCGTCGACCACACATGCAGCCCAGTCTGTCTGCTTCCCATGTCGCTTCCTCTTATTACAGAGGTCGTGTCTCCTCAGTAGAAGGTCTCCCGCCTTCAGTGATCATATCATAAAAGGACACTGTCCAGGGAACAGGGAGGTCCGTTGGTGGGTGGGACTCAAAGTCCCTGACCTTATCTTCTGACTCTGTCTCCACCTGCTCCCTTTTTTTTTTTCTGCATTTATTTATTTTTGAGGGACAGAGAGAGAGGGAGACACAGAATCTGAAGCAGGCTCCAGGCTCTGAGTTGTCAGCACAGAGCCTGACACGGGGCTTGAACCCACGAACCGTGAGATCATGTCCTGAGCTGAAGTCGAATGCTTATCCAACTGAGCCACCCGGGTGCCCCTCCACCTGCTCCCTTAAAATGTACTCCCCAGAAGGGCTCCCCAGACTTGTTTGCCCTGAGATGTCAGTGACTTTCATGGCATCGCGTTTCCAATAGGAAACCAGGTGGCTTAGGGCCAAACATAAATGTCTGATCTCAGAACCGTTTCCCTCTGAGTCTTAGCTTCTTCATCTGTAAAGAGGGAGCGGTGATGCCTCCTGCCTTAGGTGTGTGGATTCAGTGGAAACATTTATGTCAAAGCATCAGGCTCCTCATAGGTGCTCAGTCAGTGGTAATTTTCCCAGCGCGCCTGGGCCCCACCTCCTCCTCTCATCGCTGTGTGGTGCCACCTGGAACAATTCCCTGCTGCGGGGGAGACAGGGGCCCAGGAAAGTGTGGACCATGGACCTGGCCCCGTCCTGGATGCTTGTGTGTCCTTTAGCTCAGGGACACCCCCACCCCCCCCGCCAGTAACCCCTAGGGAGATAAGACCAGGGCACAGAGAGGGAAGATGACTCTCTAAGGCCACACAGCAGAGATCTGAGAGGGTACCTTCCATGTCTTGCCACCCTGTAATTGACATAGAGTGTGACATTAGTTTCAGGAAGTGAGCGGCCCTGTAAGGCCCCCCTCCTGGTTCCTTTCTGCCCACTGCAGGCCCCCGAGCATTTCCACTCCTGACCCACCTCCAAGCGCCCGCTCCATTCCGGAAGGCCAGATGCCAACAGAAATACAGAAGGGAATCCCAAGCATCCAGGTGCCCCAGGCTTTGACTGGGCTGCTGGACTGTGACGTGAGAAATGATTAGACAAGGCGTTTGGGGGGGAGGGGGGAGGGGGCGGTCCCGGAGGAAATGGGCCTAGTTGGAGCTCCCCCAGCTAGGAACTGGGGTCTGAGCCCAAGAGGCTTGTGCTAATTTACATGGGGCCCTAACCATTCCCACCATCTGGTACTTCGTATGCCTTATTAATTTTGCAAAGCCTCCTTGAGTGCCTCCTGTGTGCACCCATTTTGCAGAGGAGGAGACTGATTCAAAGCTTCAGTCCAGACCGCAGCCCCACGCTGCCAGTGGCTCTTCTATTCCCGGTTAGCTCTGGCTCCACACGGCAGCGAGCACCATCTTGAAAAAAACAGGGGACCCCGCAAAGGGATGCACTTTCTTTGGCCCAGAATGTTCTTCCCTCAGTTCCGTGTTGTTCTGCCCGACACCGCCTCGCTCCCTTGCTCTTCTCCGGACAGGGCCAGAGCCCAGCACGGCCCCACAATGTCCTTGGTCCCTTAGGAAAAGTTTGTTGGGACCACAAGGTTCAGCGTGGAGCCTAGCACAACCCCTGCCCCTCCCCCTGCCATACCTCTGGGCTGGCTACCGCCCGTGGGTCACGTGAACAGGGTGCGGGCCTGTGGGCAGCCCGTGTGTGCGTGTGCACACTCGTGTGCCCCGAGGTGGGGGGTCTAGGGCAGAAGGGGCCTTGGCGTGTCCTGCCCGCCTTTGTTCCTGCCTCGGGGCTGGCATTGGCTTGCCCCTGCCCCTTATAGTCGCTGCCCCAATTTAAGCTTCCAGACCGGGCCCCCCCAAACACGTGACCCCTTTGGTGAAATCAACACGCCAACCCCAGGAATGGTCACCCATCGTGCTTTAATCAACGTTGCACAGAAATCACGGTTGTGACATGTCCCTGCCCAAAGCTGGACTTCCATCCGGCACGCCGTGGGTGCAGCCAACACGGGACGCAGCAGTCGGTGCCGTAGGGTGCCGTAAGGTGCCGGCTCAGTTGTATTTCCGCGCTGAGGGATGGGAGTGGGAAAGGACCTTTAACCACAGATTGCTTCATGCAGTCGCTCCCGCCTTTGGGTTTTGGACTGCTCATCGCAACTCAGTAGGGGGTGTGGATAGAGCTTAGACTGTCACATCCTTTTGTCCCTTCGTCCCACTGACCACCCGACCATCCGGGAATTCACCCAGTGCCTCCATTTACCCAGCGTGGTTGCCCTGAACTATACCCAGGCTACCCATTCAGCCTCAGTCCAAACATCTTCCTTCCGCTGGTGCAGAAGGAAGTTCATCCCCCCTTTCATCCTCTGCTCTGGCTTGGAGGCTGCAGCCCTCCCCACCCTCCCCGCTAAGGCCCAGCTGGGCTGCCCCCCTCATCTGGGGCGGGGGGAGTGGGTCCCCACCCACTTGCAGGGTACCTGTGTTCCACCTCTTTGTTTTGAACACCTGCTGACTCCTCTTGACCACCTTCCTCTTGGTCACCTTCCTTTCCAGATTCTTTCTGTTCTTGGGGTAGCTGCGGGAGTGAGGGGTGGGTCGCGGGGGACAGCAGTGGGAGTGCATGCTGTGTTTCTGGTGCCTCGGGGGCAGGCTGGGGTTGGGACTCTGGCTCCGGGGGCCCGTTGGGCTGTGGTTGGAGGCGCGGCTCCGGCTCCGGCCGCAGGTGTGGCCGCAGGTGTGGCCGCAGGTGTGGCAGTGAAGGCTGCAGTGGCACTGGTTGCAGGGGTGCCTTTGGGGTCGAGAGTTGCTATGGGGCTGGGTGTGGGCAGTGGGCAGGCTCTGTGTCTTGGTGTCCATGGGAGGCCGTGCTTGAAGGGCCGGAGGCCTCCTCCTCCTGCAGTGCACCCAGCTTTACAGAGGCCCCAACAGCCCCTGCTTATATAGTTGGAGCTGATTGTGATGGCACAGGCCACCAGGGTGTGACAGACTGGCCAGGGGGGGACAAAGCACCTGTGCCTTACCCCTACCCTAGGGTGGGGCCGCTTTCAGGGGGCGCCCTGGGAGAGTCCCATCTGCTGGCTACAAGTAGGGACCCTCGGGGCGCCTGGGTGGCTCAGTCGGTTAAGCATCCGACTCTTGGTTTTGGCTCAGGTCACGATCTCACAGTTTGTGGGTTTGAGCCGCATGTCAGGCTCTGCGCTGACAGCACGGAGCCTACTTGGGATTTTCTCTCTCTCTCTCTCTCTTTCTCTCTCTCTCTCTCTCTCTCTCTCTGCTCCTCCTCCATTCATGCTCTCTCAGACTCTCTCAAAAATAAATAAAACTTTAAAAAAAAAAAGCACAAGCCAGCAATAGGGACCCTTGCATGGGCTAGAGCTGGGTCCACCTCCCAGATCTGCTGCCTGATTTCCTCTGGTCGTTCACCTGGGCGTTTGCCTCTTCAAGTTTTCTGCCTTTGTAGAACGGGGACACTAGGAACACCTACCTCCCAGGGCATCACATGAATTAGAGAATCTATGACCAGGGCCTGGCTCAGGGCCAGCCCCCAGAAAGACCCCCATACCCTCTGTCCAAGCATCCCCACCGCGTTCCCTTATGCCCCCCACGCAGCTGGAAGCCCGGAGCACCTCTCTGACCCCAGTGGGTGGCCAGGTGCACAGCCAGACGGGCGGGTGGGCAGACGTTGAGTGGATAAGACTCACCAGCCGGACTGACGGCGGTCTTCCTGGTGAGCTCACCCCCCAGCGGGGTTTCCAGCTGGGGGATTTAGAACCCGGTTCCAACCCTGGTTGGGACTGATGTCCAATCTTGGGTGGAGTATTTTGGATTTCGGGGCTCAGTTTCCTTATCTAACAAGGGGACGTCATTCCTTCCTTCGTGGGATTCTAGGGAGCCTGAGCTGCCCGGTTGCCCCTGAGAGCCGCCCCCCATTCTCTCCTCCTCACCTGCTCTGCTCCTTGATGGGTGAGCCCTGCCGTATAGTCGGAATCAGACCCCCCGGCTCCTGGGGCAGAAAGCCAGCTTCTGCGTTTGCATGCGGTTCTGTCGGAACTCGCTCGCCTGCCCGGTGCCCGGTCCGCAGCCGCCCACCTCTCCCCACACCATGGCCAGTGCCCATGGGCTTCCCTCTTGGCCACTCAGCCTGAAGCCCCGGCATCCTGCTGCCACGAAGCTCTCTCTGCCCTCCTCCCCCCGGCAGCCCTCCCAGCCAACCCCCTGCTTTTGTCTCCTGTTCACGTACAAGTTTGCCTCTAGTTGGAGGGTTCGCTGCCACCTGCTTTTCTTGCAGGTGATTCATAAGCCTGGCCCCTTGGTTGTGGTGGAATCCGCTCTCATTTACTGAGCCCTTCTTGTGTGCCTGGCCTCCGGGCCCCACGCTTTCTATAGGCAGCCCTGTGCCTCCCAGCCCCCCGGTGACCCCGTGCAGTGGACTGAATGGGACGTGGACAGAAGGACGGGATTGGCTCACCAAGTGCCTTGGTCGGGGCGTGCGGGTGGGAGCCCTGGACTGCAGGCCTCTTCCCCCTGCCCTCGCTTCCCCTCCACCTGCTGCGGGCCCTCCTTGGAGTAGCTCAGGGCCTCTCCTTGCCCTGAGGACCTCCTGCAAATACTGTCCACCTCGCACCCCCCCCCCCCTTCCCAGCAGCCCTGATCTGGATCCTTCTCCGGCCCAGATGCCTGGTGTTCAGGGGACCAAGAGAGACGGGGCAAGAACTCATTGGTCATTTCTTTTGGCAAGAGAAGGGTTAAGAGAGCCAGGGCAGGACTGGCAACGCATCCAGTGCTTCTCGAAGGCCAGCGCAAGGGCCCGGGTTCTGCGTCTGGGCCTGGCGGCTTCTCGGGGCTCCCACACCCCTTGCTGTGATGGGGGCATCGGCATCTGGACCCCGATGAAGGCAGAAGTCAGCCTGTGGCAGCGGGGGGCACAGCAGGTCGCCTTGCTGTGCGGACGGGAGCAGTGGCGGCGGTGGTGGCCGAGGACCCGCGGCCCCTCCGCAGGCTCAGACCCCAGGACTGGGCCCAGTGCAACCAGATGCGGCCACCAGGAGTGACCCCAGTGGTGCCTCCTGTCTTAGTTAAACACTCACTGGTTAAACACCGTGACGACAACCTTAGGGTAGCAGTGAATCTCAGGGAGGGGCAGGCGGCTCAAGAGACAGGTGGGGACGCGCTCAAGGTCACACAGCCCGCAGAAGGACATTCGAGCCCAGGTCTGCTGACCTCCCAAGCTCACTGGCCCGTTAAGTCGCGTGTTCTTGGCCTACGTCTGCTCAGACCCAGAGAGGACTCTGCCCCCACTTCCCCTGCCCACCCCCCATCCCCCACAGAACTGGCTGACTCCCAGTCCTGGCCACCGCGTTTCCTACCCCCCGAAGCAGGGAGGGTGGCTGAGAGGTCATGGCAGGGGGTGGGGGTGGCTCTCTTCCCCCCCCTCCCTCCCCAGGCTCACACACGTGCACACGACCGCACACACGCACGCACGGCACCGCAGGCCAGGTGTAGAGAGACCAGAGAGAAGTCCAAGGAGACTTTTTATTGACTCTTTTCTGAAAGTTCCTCTTGCTGGAGCCGTGGCGGGAATCTCTCTGGGGGACCCCGTCGTGGGTCAGGAGCGTGTCTGCTTGGGCTCGGGGCTCTGTGTGGCCACGGGACTCCCTTCGGCGCCGCCCTCCTCCTCCTCCTGCCGCTCGGGCTCCATCAGCAGCAGCTTGCCCTGCATCGGGAGTTCGTCCTCCTCCTCCTCCTCCTCCTCTTCCTCCTCCTCCGCCTCTTCCTCCTCCTCCTCCTCCTCCTCCTCCTCCTCTTCCTCCTCCTCCTCCTCTCCCTCCTCCTCGGACGACAAGGAAAAGTTATCCCGGCTCACGCAGGCCATGAGCTTCTTCATGGAGGATTCGTGGCCCCGGCTGTGGCCTGTGCCGAGCTTGGTACAGCGGGAACCCATAGCCCTCTTTGGCTGCCTCTCCAGACTGGGAGGGAAGGCCACTGCAGGTGGGGGCAGTGGAGGGGCTGTGAGGACATAGGCAGGGCGCTGACATCACAAAGGCGCCCCTGGAGCGCCACCCCCACCCTTGGATACCAGAGTCTGACTCAAACCTCAGCCACCAGCAGCCCCCTGAGGTCCTACCACCTCCGGGCCACTCAGAATTCCAGGCCGGCCACCTTGCCCGGCTGTGTTGCCTCATCTGTGCTGACAAAAGTGCCCCTTTTAGCTGGGGTGACAGTTGGGGATAGAATGTGCAGAAGCAGGAGAGCCCCTAGACTCCTCCCCACATTCCAGAAAGACCCAGCCGCCAGAGGGCTGCTGCCATTATGTGAAGATGAGTCAGAATAGTGGTTACTTTTGGGGGGAGTTGGATGAGAGATGAGAGGGGCTAGAGACACATCTGGGTTCTTGAGCTGAGGGCAGAGCGCAGCTACACGCGTGCCCTTGTAACTTGTGCTCTGTGTATACGCTGTGAGTCAAGTTTCTATTTCAGCCAGGGGGGTGGGGGTGGCGGGGAGCACTTAGGATAGATCCTTTTTCTGCTCCAAATCCTCAGGGCTCTCGAGGTGAGGACGCGTGGCTGGGTGATCTGGGTGGGCCCCAATGGGGACAGGCCCGTGACTGGACCGGTCCTGCCCTGGAGCCTCCAGAGGGAGCATAGCCTTGCCGACAGGGATTTTAAAGTTTGTGGTGCGCCTGGGTGGCTCAGGTCATGATCTCACTGTTCAAGCCCCTCCTCCAGGCTCACTCTCTCTTACAAAATAAAAACTCTTCCCATCTCCGCAGAACGGGAGGGTACCGTTTCTTCTGTGTACGTTCTGTGTCCGTGCCTATGAAGGAGAGCCTGGACGGCAAGTCTGTCATGTCAAGCTTTATTCGGCAGATGACTTTTGCGCATTTTAGTCAAGAGGCTGTGGGCTCCTGACCGACTCCAGGGGGGTGGGGTGGGGTGGGCATCCAGCATCGGGGGGGATCGCTTTGGTCTCTCGAGATGGTTCTCGGACGGGTGCCTTTTCCTTCATTTCCGTCCAGGGGTGTGATGGGCCCAGGAAAGCTTAGTGTCGGCTCTTGCATCTCCTCCCCCCGACCCTTCTGTAGCCTTTTGGAAAGGAGTTCTGGTTACGGGGCTCCGGGGGGTCACGGGGTGGGGTCCCACGGCCAGACTTGGCGCGCCAGGGGCAGGGGATGGGTCCCAGAGCCACCCGAGTAGCACCAGGGGCAGGGGTGGGGCTGGGGGTGGGCCCCAGGGGAGGGCGGATGGGCCCCACCTCTGTGGCGGCCCCTGCAGGTGCGTCTCCGCCGCCTGCGGACCCTGTACCGCCTCCTTCGGGAGCAGCGCTGGTGTCTGTAGTGGCGCTCTCTGTGGGTCCCCCCTTCCGCCTGGACATCCTCCGGGTCCTCTGTCTGCTCCTGCTCCCGCCCCCGCCGGGGGGCTTCACTCCCCCTGTTCACGCGGCAACGGGTCATGTTCCCAGGGCAGGTGGCTTCGGCTGAAGGCAGGGGCAAGGGAGGAGGGCTGAGGCCTGCCCACCTGCTCTTGCTGTTTATGTTCGTCTGCTCTGCCGGCCAGTCTTTGTGCACTTGTATATAAAGGCCCCCCCCTCCACTATGACTCGGTGGCCCCACCCCTACCATTGTTCCCACCCTTTACAGCAGGCAGGGCCTGAAAGGGGAAGCCACGCCCTTGCCTTGCCTAAAAAAAACGTGTCCCTTGTCCCTTGCGGCGCGTGGGACTCTCCATCTCAGCTGGTGTGATCCTCACACACTTGTTCCTGAAGCTACCTCTGCACCCTGGGGCTGTGCCTCGATCTGGTTTTGTGAGGCGTTGTCACTGAGTTCATTTCCGATTCCTGCTTCCCATGAAGAGGGGATGTGGCTACACATACGGGGCTGCACAAAGGGGGCAGAGCTGGGCATCAGACTGTGCCCTTGGCCTTCCATCCCCTTCCCAGCCCAGGTGGTGCTCCCGTCCAAAGGTATCCTGATCCTTTCTCCTGGGCCTCACTGTCCTGTGGAGGATCCCATTAGAATCCAGAATCAGGGGCGCCCGATGGCTCAGTCGGTTGAGCGTCCAGTCGGTTGAGCTCAGGTCATGATCTCACGGGTAATGGGTTCGAGCCCCATGTCAGACTCTGTGCTGACAGCTCAGAGCCTGAAGCCTGTTTCAGATTGTGTCTCCCTCTCTCTCTGACCCTCCCCTGCTCGTGCTGTCTCTCTCAAAAATAAAAAAACATTAAAAAAAATTAAAATCCAGAATCAGTCGGGGCAACTGTACAACCCCTTACACTGTGGACGTTACCTGAGGCACAGGGGGCTCTCCAGCTGGGAGACGGGAGATCATCCGGAGTATCTGGGTGGACCCAGTGCGGGAACGCAGGAAAGTCAAGAACCCCAGAGCCTCCAGAAGGAACACAGCCCTGCCCACACCTGACTTGATTTTAGCTCCAGAAAACCCAATGCAAGATAATAAGTTTGCGTGTTAAGCGATGAAGTTTGTGGGGATTTGTTAGCGGCGGCGACCGAGGGCTTGATTCCACCCTTGTACTCATGCTGGTCAGTGCCACCCTAACTGTGAACGCCCAGGATGCACCCAGACGGCTCGTAAACGCCTGTCCCGGGCTGTGGGGGGAGGGGAGGGATCTGTGTCCAGCCCTCCTGCCCGTGTGCAGTCCCATTCCGCGTCCTCACCTATAAAGACGGGCTCCTGGATGCACGATGCCCAAGGTGACTGGGAGAGGTCCGGGCCTTGCCTCCGTGTGGTGGTGTGTCAAGGGACCTGACCGAGTCTGCTTGGCCCAGAGTTTCCCAAGTGTCTCGTGAGCCATGTCCACCCCTCACCGGGATCTTGAACCCTCGGGGCACCCTGCCGGTTCAGTGAGCAGAGGATCTGGGCAAGTTTCCTCCTGCCCGGAGCTAGGGAGCCATTCAGCTTAGCTCAGCTGCTGCCTGGACAGGGTAGCGTCACTGTCCCCCAACTTGTCAGGAGGTTACGTGCCCAGAGCAGGAAGCAGAAACTTGGGGGGGGAGTTTTCCCTGGCCCTCCGCGGCGCAGGGAGCACGTCCTGAGCCAGGCCTGTGGCCCAGTCCAAGCTGTGCACTGAGCCCAGCCGGGGAGAAGGCCTCAGGAGCCAGGACCTGTTCCTGTCCCCGCTGGGTGGGAGTCACAGGGCTGGCTGGCGCCAGAGCAGAGTCTGGTGGGTGCCAGAGCGTAGCAGAGACTTAGGAGCAAGATCCAGTGACCGTCACCTCGTGTCCCCTCTTCCCAGCAACCCCCCAAGCCTCCTGCACCCCGAGCCCCCATCAAGGCAGAGACACAAGATGGCAGCTCTTTTTTCATCATTTATTGACAGGCGGCATTGTTCGTTAGCAGGCTCCTGTTTGGGTCATGATGCCGGGGGCGTGTTCACTGAGGTGGCAGGTCGGGCTGGACTAGCTGGAAGGATTCCAGGCAGGAGTGCGGTGGACTTGGGTGTGGCCGTGTTGATCATCTTCTCCTACACCTTGACCTGTAGCGGCGGCAGCACACTGAGGGGAGCAGCAGAGAGAGGGGGTTTCAGCAGGGCCGTGGGACCCCAGCTCCCCCCCACCACCACGCAGCACACGCCTTACTTCTCCTCCTCCTCCTCCTGCAACATCGCCTCCTTCGGCGGCGGCACCGGCGTCTCCGGCGGCGGCACCTGCTCCTGCTCGGACTGCGGCAGCATCTGTATCTGGCCATGGTGCTAGGTGGATCGGGGCCGGATGCTCAGAGCAGGAGGTCTACCTTGATTGAGCCAGCCAACCTGTGAGCAGGTGGAACTTGGTGGGCTGTGAGCTGGGGGGGCCGCGCGAGGGCCTCTTATAGACACAGGGGGGCCCCCTGGGCACTGTGAGGTCACAGAGGCCCTGACCTCACAGACCCTGCCAGAGCTGTCCTGATCACGTCCATATATGGGCGTGTGGGAGGCCCTTGGAGAGAGCCGGGTGGGGCCTGGCCTGGGCACAGGGTCACCGCGCCCCCCCCCCCCAGCCGAGGCTCAGGAGCAGGGAGCCCAGGAGTGAGTGCTTAGCTGGCACAGGGCTTCCTTTTGGGGCAATGGAAATGTTTGGAACTCGGTGGGCGTGGTTCACAATGGTGTGAACACACTAAATGTCCCTGAATCACTTTTCTTTAAGTTTATTTATTTTGAGAGAGAGAGAGCGCATGGCGGGGCAGAGAGAGAGAGGGAAAGAATCCCAGACAGACCTGATGGAGGGCTCGAACTCACGAACCCGTGAGATCACGACCTGAGCCAAGGTCAAGAGCCAGACACTTAATCGACCGAACCACCAGGCGCCTCCCCCTGAATCACCTTAAAATGAATTTAGGGGCACGGGGTGGGGCTTGGTCCATGAAATGTCCGACTCTTGATCTCAGGGCCATGAGTTCAAGCCCTGTGTTGGGCTCCATGCTAGGGGTGGAGCCTACTTAAAATAAATCATAAAATGGTGGATTTTATATTATGTGAATTTCACCTCGATTGAGAAAAGTCCTGAGTTTTGAGAGGTGCTGGTCGAGTGTAAGGAATTGAAGGAGACCCCCGTGGGTGGGGAGAACACGGGGTGGGGAGTGGGCTTGGGCAAGATGGGGTCTGTCCACTCTGAGCTTTGTGGGATCTTTTCCGAGACCCGCATGAGTTCGAGGGATAAAGAGGGTAGAAGTTAGCCTGAGATTTGATTAGTTATAACAGAAAACCAACGTGACTGACTTCTGGATGTAAGTTTTACGTTTTACTTGAGAAGTTAGAGGTGCTGGGGAGCCTGGGTGGCTCAGTTGGCTGAGTGTCCAACTTGGGCTCAGGCCATGAGCTCACAAGCCCTACATCAGGTTCGCTGCTGTCACAGAGCCTGCTTGGGTCCTCTGTCCTCCTCCCTCTGCCCCTCCCCCACTCACACGCCCACTCTCTCCCTCTCTCCCCTACCCCCTTTCAAAAATAAATACACACTTTAAAAAAGGAAGTCAGAGGCGCTTTAGCACATAGGGTCCTTGAGGGGCATCATTTTGCCAACTGCTCTCAAGCGATTCAGAAAAAGAAAGTGGTGGTGGGCATGTATCTTGCGTAGGGAAACAGGGAAAGTACAGAGGAAGGATCAGTGGAGTCAGTGGAATAGAATGTTAACACTCGACCCACCTGGGCGAAGGGGAGTTCTTTGTATGGTTTTTGCAACTTTTCCTGTAACTTTGAAGTTATTTCAAAATAAATTATCAAAACCATTTTTTTTTTTTTTTTTAAAGAAGAGAAGTCAGGAGGAAAGCCTTCCAGGGCTGGTATAAGGGCACCCCCTTCCCGAAGGGCCCAGGCTTCCTTTTTATCTCTTGGCTCCGCCCTCAGCAAGTGCTTTCCGTACCCGCAGGCCTCCTAGTCCAAACCCAGGGCCGCCATGGACAGTTGTGCGTTTTGTGTACTGCTCAAAGCTCTCCGAGGGTTTGAATGGGGACCGAGATCCGGCCAGTGCTCTGTGTGCCAAGCCAGGCCCTGCACGCACAGGCGGGCTTCTGCCCACAGGAGCTGTTTTCTAATTGACGGCTCACAGTAGAGGTCTTTTTCTAATTCGAACAAAAGTGCGCCCAGGGCTAGCCTCAGCCCTGCTGGAAATGCAGCCGTATCCACTGTCTAAGCAGGAGGGACGAGGAGGAGAGGGACACAAAGACTCATTACCCTGTAAAGAGCTTTCCCAGACACCCCACCCAGCAACTTCCCTTCGGATTATTTGCCTTGCTTCAAGTGCTCCCGGGGCCCTCGGGACAAAGCTGGGTTCTTTGGCGGGAGAAAGGGGCCAGTGGATAGTTAGTGCATTTTCCTCCAGAGGGAATGCAGCCAGAAACTTCCAGAACCCTATTCTCCAACCCATAATAAGGTGGGAAAACCATGACTTAGAAGCTAAAGCCCATAAATTACTAAGAGAGCTACACCTAGTACGTAGGGAGTTAATACCTTTCCATTTATTGACTCATGTATAGATCCAATTTATAAAAAAAAAATTAACATTTATTTATTTTTGAGAGAGAGAGAGAGAGAGAGCAGGGTAGGGACAGAGAGAGATGGAGACACAGAATCCGAAGCAGGTTCCAGGCTCTGAGCTGTCAGCACAGAGCCTGATGCGGGGCTTGAACCCACAAACCATGAGATCATGACCTGAGCTGACATTGGACTGAGCCGCCTGGGCGCCCCGGGGAGACGTCTTTTGAGACGGTGACGTTTGCGCTGAGAGCTGAGTGATCAGGACCCAGCTGTGCCAACATCTGGGCCATGTGGGCGTTCATTTGAGGAGGGGGCAGGTGGCTCTGCCCCACACAGTCGTTCAGGGCTGAGCGGACACACAGCGTCGAGGGCGTCCTGGACCTCCGTGTCCAGCCCCTGCACACAGGGAGACTAGAGAAGGCTCCTCTATTTCTGCCTTGGCCCAGGAGTGACCCCCTCCACTCGGTCCCCATGCCTAGGCGAGCTGGCCACGTGGCCTCTGGGGCACAAGGCAGGCCCGGAGGTCAAGTCCCTGGGCTGCTGCAGCGCCATGCTGTGGACGGGGAGCACGATTCTTGGGCGGCCTGCCCCAGAGCTGAGGGGACACGACGGCCAGCAGCGGGCAGCGTGGCTGGCAGGAAGCTCACACGACACCGTCTGTGAAGGGCCACCCTGAGGAGGGGACATGTGAGCGGAGACTTAATGGGGGGGTGGAGGGGGCGCTGGTTTGAAGACTTGGCAGCGGGACAGGGAAAGCTTGGAACCGAAAGCAAACTTTCCTGTTTAGCGGAGGAGACCCTGCGTGAATCAAGTCACCGTAGAACTCGGTTGCAAGGCCGGAGAGAGGAGGGCCATCGGGGCTCCCCCGGACCAGAAGTGTTGGGGTCTGCTCCAGCGGCTGGCTGTCAGGAAGGACGCCGGACGCCACGCTGGCCCCTGGCTGGGCCTCGCTGCTGGTTCTCCATCTCCAGGTAGAACGTAAGTTCCGGGAGATGAGGACCTGAATGTCAGTCCCCCCACCCGGCCTCCTATAACCCGGCACACAAAAGAAACCCACATGTTTTTGTTGAAACGAATGACGGATGCTTCCATGATAAACCTCTTTTACTGTCATTTTCCGAACGTGAAACAGACACGGTATGATTTTTGACACGTCGCACACCCTCTCCCGGCCTGGCTCCTGCCATCTCAAACACACACTGTGATGTCACAATGGCCACCCACCTGCCTTGATCAAGGGCAGAGTCACCAGGGAGGTGAGGGCAGGCGTGGGGGGTATCACACCCCCGGCTGCCTCAGGGGAGGGTGGAGCCAGGCAATTCCGGGGCCGTTCGGGGTGACTTGGCAGTGATGGGACTCCTTGGGGATGTGCCCCTGCACTTCCAGTCCTGCAGCCGCCATCTGTCCTGCAGAAGTGCTCACACGGGCTCCCGAGGGTGTGGGTTGCAGGGAGAAATGGGCAATAGCTTAAAATGGCCAGTGAGTCACTACATCCGTGTTGCAGAGCGGCTCACGGCCATTCGGAAGAGCACTGTAGGGTGAGCTTGACGCAGAAGGAAGTCCAGAGGGTATGGACAACGACCCCATTGCTGGAATGTGGGGCGTCATCTCCTGTCCCCAGAAAATTATAAAATAAGTGTTCGCACAGGGATAGGGAATGGTCCAAAATATAATCCATTGACTTAGCCGTGGGGGGTGGAATTACGGTAAGTTTCGCTTTCTAGTTTATCTGTTTTTTTTCTGTATTGTGTAGACTTTTTGAACCCAAGGGCATTGCTGAAGGTTGAGTCATTTCCATGATCAGAACAAATAATGGGAAATAGCCGCTTCCATATTATTGAGCAGTTGTTACGATCCCATTTAGCCGTGAGGTTATTTATCTGTTTTCTTTCATCAACTTTTTCTGTTGGGAGAAGTGAGAAAGTTACTCTCACCCAGTTTTCCCCACCGTTGGCAATTTATTTTATCATTAAAAATTTTTTTTAATTGTATTATTGTTTTTTAAGGTTTATTTTTGAGAGAGAGAGGCAGTGTGCAGGGGAGGGGCAGAGAGGAGAGAGGGAGACATAGAATCAGCAGCAGGCTCCAGGCTCTGAGCTGACAGCTCAGATTGGGGATTGAACTTGTGAACCACGGGATCACGACCTGAGCCGAAGTTGGACGCTTAACCAACTGAGCCCCCCAGGTGCCCCTGGGATCTTTCCCTATAAGGACACTAATCCCATTTGTGGGATTTCTTCCCTCATGACCTCATCACCTGCCAAAGACCCCTCCCCCCTCCTACCAACATCACTTTGGGGGTAGGTTAATTGGGATGGGGCGCACAATCTATTACACATAAAGCTACTTTTTACATTCTCGTGTAGAGTGTTTGTGTGAACATTTATTTTACACCTGGGAATCTGGACCCTTTTGACCCCCGTCGGCCATTACCCCACCACCTATCTGCATCTATGATCTTGTCTTTTTGTTTTTTCTACATTTCCCATGGACGTGAGGTCATATGGTATTTGTCTTTCTCTGACTTATGTCACTTAGCATTATGTCCTCAGGGCCCATCCACGTTGTCACAAATGGCAAGATTTCATTAGTTTTTATAGCTGCATAGTATGCTGGGGTATAGATACACCACATCTCCGTTATCCATTTATTAACACTTTGTTTCTGTATCTTGGTTACTGTAACGCTGCAGTTATAAACATGACAGTGGGAATATCTTTTCAAGTTCATGGTTTCCTTTTCCTCCGATTAAATACCCAGAAGTGGAATGGCTGGATCAGAGGGTAGCTCTCGTGTTAGTTTTTCGAGGAACCTCCCTTCTGTTTTCCACAGCGGCTGCATCAGTCTGCATTCCCACCAACCGAGCACGGGCGTCCCTCTGCTCTGCAGCCTCGCCAACTCCTGTTGCCTCTTGTCTGTCTCACCCTGGCCGTTCTGACTGGTGCGGTGGGGGGGGGGGGGGGGGGGGGTGTATCTCACTGGTTCCGATTTGCGTTTCCCTGATGAGCAGTGGTGCCGAATATCTTTCTCGTGCCTGTCTGGCCCTCGCGTGTCTTCTTTAGAAAAATGTACGTTCCCATCTTCTTTGGGGCAGAAAATCCGACTGGACATTTATCTATCCTTTTGAAAGAGCAGGGGGCTGGTGAGAAGGCACCGCCAAAGCTCACTGCGCCCCTAGCTTGGTGGCATGAATTCTTTTCAATAAGGATGTCCTTGTTTACTTAGGTGACAAAAACCGTCTTCTTCGTCTCTACCCTTCAAGGTTCTTTTGGCTGATTTAACTTGACATGAGACAGATCAAAAGCTGAAAGTCAAATTTAATCACATACCTGCGGGGGCCTCATAAGAATAGGAGGCCTCCGGGCTATCCGGCAATCACGGCTCACAAGGCATGCAGAGCCCTCATTCATCCTATGTTGTGATTGTCCGTGGGGACAGCTCCCTTCCCACAGCAGGTCCTCTGTCTGAATTCTTTTAGACAGCTAGTGGGATGGTCAGAGTTTCTTCTTGAAACTTCTGTTTCTTAACAATAATCAGCTTGGGGGCACCTGGGTGGCTCAGTCGGTTAAGCGTCTAACTTCAGCTCAGGTTGTGATCCTGTGGTTCACGAGTTCAAGCCCTGCGTCGGGCTCTGCGCTGACAGCTCAGAGCCTGGAGCCCGTCTTCCGATTCTGTGTCTCCCACCCTATGTCCCTCCCCGGCTCATGCTCATGCTCATGCTCTGTCTCTCAAAAATAAATAAACATGTAAAAAACAATCAGCCTATGGTAATCTGCATTTGTAGAGACACAGTTCAGGGAGGTCCAGTTTGGTCTCCTGCGGTCCTGCCTTTGAACTTCCCCAAGGAATGTCACAGTCCAGAAGCTGAGTTGGTAGATTGTTTTATCTCAGTGAGCCAGTCTCAGTCCTGACATTCCGTCAGTTCAAACTCATTTCAGGAGACAGTTGCCCAAGGTAGGCCTGGGGTTTTAGTAATCAGATGTGAAACAAGAGGCATTTTGGGGGCACCTGGGTGGCTCGCTCAGTTGAACATCCAGCTCTTGGTTTTGGCTCAGATCATGATCTCAGAGTTCTTAAGACCGAGCCCCATGTCACGCTCTGCACACTGATAGCAAGGAGCCTGCTTGGGGTTCTCTTCTCTCCCCCTCTCTCTCTTTGCCCCTCCCTCACTCATGTTTGCTCTCTCTCACTCTCAAAAAAGTAGATAAACAAAAAAAAATTAAAAAGAGGCATTTCTATGGAAAGAAAAGGAAAAACAATGGTTGACGATTAGAACAAATTAGAAACCCAGTTTCTGCGTTCACAGGCCGGCTAGCTGAGACTTGTAGTCGCCCAGCTCGAAGCATCCTTAGATGCCAGGAAGGCAGACGGGGGCAATCTGAGGGCGTTTTCTGTTCTACAGTTCGAATCCAGCTGAATATCTTTCTTCCTGAGTAGCCACACCACATGAGGTTCAATGATTATACATACCTGAGTTGTTGTGGTGATTTCTTTCAAGTTATTCATATTCAGTTTGTGGGGCTTTATAAAGGAAAAGGGGCAGTTTAATTGCCCATGAGTCCAGCTCAGAAAGGCAGGAGAAACATTGAAAACATTAGTTTGGAGAGTTGTAGCCAGACTCTGGAAGAAACTAGAAGAATTCAGGATCTAGTTCAGTTTACAGTGAACCATGTTAGAATCTAACGTCCACAAAGGTGTGCTATCGAAACATTTTTTTTTCATTCTGTACAGTCATCCTCGTTTCTACCAGATGCAGCCAAATTCAGACTAATCCGTTTGCAAAATAAGTCATCCTAGTAAATAAACATGGATTGGATATTTGCGTAAGAGCAGCAAGAAAGCAGTTGATCATGTGGGATCTTTTATTTATTTTTTGAAAGCTTATTTATTTTGAAACAGAGACAGCGCACGCAACCAGGGGAGGGGCAGACAGAGAGGAAGAGATAGAGGATCCTAAGCAGTCTCTGCACTGTCAGCCCAGAGCCTGACGCGGGGCTCGAACCCACAAAACCGTGAGATCATGACCTGAGCTGAAACCAAGAGTTGGACGCTTCACCGGCTGAGCCAGCCAGGCGCCCCTGGCATCTTTTAAGTCTGCTTTGCTGGAACTTTTCATAGGGAATCTCAGATTGAACTTTTAAAAACCTCTTGGGGCCAGAAGCCAAGCAAATACTGGCCATCATACGGTGCCTGCAGTACCTATAGATCTGGGTTAATTCCTCCATTCTTGAGGTCTCCACTGTGTCCTGAGGTCCCTGCCCCCGACGTGACATCCTTTGCTCACACCCCAAGGCTGCTGGGAACCCTGTAAGCAAGGTACCGGGCTAATCATTTCCAAGGCGCTTAATTGAGTCCAAAAAAATCAACCTTCCTTCTTAAAGCTCTTCATATCTGAGTCTGTGCATGTCTCTCTCAAATATGACGTTCCAGTCAAAGCTTTAGGACTATAACCGATGTTTCCAGGAGTGTCCTGTTACAAGGGAAACAGGTTCTTATCAAACTTATGCAAATAAACCTAGGGCCATGAAAATATGACAGTAGTCATGGAGAGTTTCCAAGTTCTAGAGAGACCAAGTCAGGAGAGAAAGAGAAATGTTTCAGCTCTACTCCCAAAAGCGCCATTGATCAAATTGTTCTAAGTCGGAGCAAACTCAAGAGGAAAGATCTCTTTTACGTCCGGAAAACAAAAGATTAGAGAACCAGCAGTATTTCAAACAAAAAGCCATACAAATTATAATCTCCCTTCTCTGTTTACCCACGTCGAACGTAATTCTTGTGCTTGGAATCCATTCTTCCCCGGTCATCCTGGGAATGTGTACCACGTTCAATGCTATGATCTTAAAGTTTCCAGAAACCTGTATTCTCGAGTCTTTCTCGTGCGTCTCCTTTATGATGGATGCAGCCTTTCTTCAGGAACATGTTTGCAAAAGCATCTGAGTAAAGGAATTGTCTGTAAATGTTGAAAGACTTAAAGATGGCACGGTGAAGGTCTGAGGAGAGCTCGTGACAATGCGTCGGCAAGGAACTTGGGTTATTTCTGTGACATACAATGTTTTGACATAATAATTAGAATTATGAGTGACAGCTGGATAGCGGGGCGTATCAGAATTCTTAGGAATTTTATACAGTTTCTAGAACACCTATTTTAAAAATATGCACCCATACGCTATAACCTAAGGTTGCTCGTCACTTATTTGATGCATTTCCCACCTAATTTAACATATCAAGCAAGCCTAATTAATTTGTTATCTGTCTTTTATAAGGGGAGGGAACAAATCTTTTGGAGTTTTTCAGGGACACTCTAAAAAATCCCAAAGTTATTTTGAGGTCAAAAAGAGTTCATTTAGGGGACGCCTGGGTGGCTCAGCTGGTTAAGCCTCTGACGCTTGATTTTGGCTCAGGTCACGATCTCCTGGTTTATGAGTTCAAGCCCTGCGTTGGATTCGCAGTGATGGTGCAGAGCCTGCTTGGGATTCCCCGTCTCCCTCTCTCTCTGCCCTTCCCCCACTCATACTCTGGCTCTGTCAGAATAAATAATTAACTGGAACTTCATTTGAAGTTTGTCCAAACTGTCTAGAAAGTTTTAAAACACTGTTAGATAAACTCGGGAGTGTCCTGTGAAAATCTTAGCTCTTTCAACGATGAGACGATTCAGTTTTTCCAAGTCATCAAAGATCTGTTTAAGACAACACGTGGAACAAGACCTTGTTTTGATAAAACACAGAATTTTATTTTTTAGGCAGATTACTGTGAGGGCAAAGAAAACCTCCTTCATAATCCTTATTATCAAGAGCAGACCCCCCAGTCCAAGACAACCCCGTTTTATTCACATACCCACTTAATTTTGACCTCAAAACCATTTACTTAATTACATTTATTTCAACCTTAGCTATCGGGAGATTTTCCCCCAAGACCCAAAGACCGTACATAAATTTTTTCCCCTAAAGATTCCTTTTCTTTCTGCAACTTCCTTTTTTAAATTCAGATTTTGGCATTTCCCTTTTCTCATAAACAGTTCTACTTAGAACAAATTTACTTTTCTTAAAAGATTTTGTTTTTTGGGCACCTGGGTGGCTCAGTCAGTTGAGCATCTGACTTCAGCTCAGGTCATGATCTCACAGACCATGGGTTCGAGCCCTGTGTCAGTCAGGCTCTGTGCTGACAGCTCAGAGCCTGGAGCCTGCTTCAGATCTGTGTCTCCCTCTCTCTCTGCCACTCACTCCCCCGCTCGCTCTCTGTCTCTCAAAATAATAAAGACATTTAAAATTTTTAAAAATATTTTTAAGTAATCTCTACATCCATCATGGAACTCGAACCCACAACTCCGAGATCAAGAGTCTCACACTCTACCGACTGAACCAAACAAGCACCCCAAATTTACTTTCTTTTTCCTTTGCAAAAACATCTCCTAACTCATACCCTTTCTTACTCAAAGCCTTGTATATAGAGATACATATCTTAGTATATGTAATAGTTGCAATCATGTGCCTTGGAATTCTTAACTCCTAGAAACTTTAATGTCTAGTGAAAACGAAGTGGTAAGCATTTGTGAACTGTTACCCGAGGGTTCCTTAGATTGGCAAATTCATGAATCTGTTTCATAATTTCTAGAAACATGCTTCTTGAGAGTACAGTCTTTCAACATGACATGGGTGTGTTGTACCAACAGACCCAGACATATTTAGTTTTTCTGTAATCGGTTTTAAGAAAAGAAACCAGAATTCAGCTGAGTAAATGTTGAAGGTCTAATTGGCAAGATTCTCGAATCAAGTAGCATATCTTCCAAACAGACGAGAGCTCTGAGGAGTTGTATACAATGGAAGAGTTTTCTAGGCAGAAGGGGCAGAAATCAATGTGCCATTTAAGAAATCTTATGTGGAAATGATCTAGATACTTAATACTACAGTTAACTCATTTAATTCACCCAAGCAAAACTTGAGGTTACCAAAAGGTTTTGGAAGGCACTTTTAAGTAAACCTACCCTAAAGCATAATTTTTGCTTAAAAAGTCCACCTAAAAACTCTTACCTTTTTATATCTGTCTAAATCATCTGCTCCCAGTGATTCTGTTTAGATAACCCACACATTCTTATGGGACATTAGAATCAACCACCACCATTGTATTTCGCTGATAGATTTCTAACAGTCATGACATAAAATTATTTGAGTTTCAAACCCAGGTAAAATTAAATGTTGCCCATGTCTACATTTTATTCAATGTTGATAATTCTGGGGCATATCTGTATTCATTAAGCCAAAGTTCAACCAGCTTGTAATTACCAGAAATTATCCTTAGTTACGTGAAGGTGAAGACCAGTTAGGTTAGTTTCGGTTATATGTCTGGGGTTTAGAAGTACTTCATTTATAAGTGCTCAATTTCCAGCCAGTTAAATGGAGCTCCTTTACAAGTTAGTTTTGGCAATACCGTCTGAGGATCAAAAAATAGCGTGTCTATACTGTCCCTACAAAGTCCGACATATAGACAGAGATCTTGTAGCTTTTGGAAAACCATAGAAAACTCACTAGTTTGTACACAGCAGTTGGAATATATCAAGTTGACTCGCTCATACGGCCGAGCGTTGTTACCATTTGTGGGGAAGACCTTTAAGATTTGTATTTGTCCCTGAAAGTAAATATGAAGGAGGCTGCGGTCTGGAGGCTGTGGTCTAGAATCTGAGCCAGCGAACCCTTCTCACGGTTGGTGTATTTAAAAGGCCTCTTCAAGATTTTTTGCCTTTCATCTTAGGTGAGTGTGGACTTTGTTTCAGACTCCTCCCGGGTGTTGACATTTCTATCTTCAAGTGACAGACAAAGAATGCTAGTCATTTGTCCAAGAAAGACTTTGGTTTCCTAAGGCCAGTAGTTAGCAAGTCTTTTGAGATAAATAGATAGGGCAGCTTTTAGGATTGGTAACAAGGAATGGATGAAGTTTAGATTAAGCTTTGGGTCTCAAACCAAATTAGCACCAAAGAGGGTGTGCTCCTGGTGGTGGACTGGGTGGTGGGTGTTTGTTTGTTTCACAGAGAACCTCATTTGCGCAGCAATTTCCTTGAGGTTGGCAGGTGGTCCAGTATCATAGCCTGTTCTGTGACGGTGACTGGTTTAGCCTGACACAGGAGTCTTTGAGCTAAGTGGGAAGAACTCTAACACACTGCCCACCAGTTTTGTAGCTTGGGTTCCAAGATGGCCCTTGGAAGACAAGGGATAAGACGCTATTAACCCATAGCAAACTTGGTCTAAACAGACCCCGGTCTGGTTGGAGTGATGAAGTCTCCAGGCTGGGAGTCTGGGCGAACAGCAGGCTTCTGCCTGTGTTCTACCCCATGGTCTCTCTTCCTGACGAACGATACAATAGACAGGGACAAAGAAAAACAGTCTCTGGGAAGAAAGGGACCAATAAAACCCAGGAGTGCTCGTGATGAAGTTTGACCAGTCAGTACACTCTAGTTCTACACTGTAGAACTAGTTCTACAGATATTTTCTTCTGCTTTTCTGAATTTAGATCAAGAAAAGGACTTTTAGGGGCTCCTGGGTGGCTAAGTCGGTTGAGCATCCAGCTTCAGCTCTGTTCATGGTCTCACAGTTCGCGAGTTCGAGCCCCGCATCGGACTCGGTGCTGACAGCTCAGAGCTTGGAGCCTGCTTTGGATTCTGTGTCTCCCTCTCTGTCTGTCCCTCCCCTGCTCATGCCCTGTCTCTATCTCTCAGAAATAAATAAACATTAAAAAAAAATTTAAGAAAAGGACTCTCAACATGGCTTCCATCGGACCCTGCAGGCAGAGGTCCAGGAGACCAATGCGGTGAGAATTGTCACCTTCTGCCGGGATCCCTTAGCTGCCACAGTTCTGGGACCAGCAGCGTCCAGCGAGTTAAGTGTGTATCCTGCCCCCTGTGCCAGCTGTTGGGGAGGAAAAATTTTCCACTTTATTTCAAGATTCTTGGGGCTGGTCTAAGAATTAAATTAACATGACACAGATCAACAGGAGAAAATCAAATTTAGTTACATATGTGCAGGGGCCCCATGAGAATAGGAGGCCCATGGGCAGTCAGGCAGTCGACGTTATGTGGCATCCAGAGCTAGGAGAAGGAGTAGGGGTCTGGGACTTGCAAGGCAAGGAAGACAATTCACAGAAAGATGAAAAAGAATAAATGTTTGGTAAGCCCGTGTTTGCTGGGCCACTCAAGCAATGGGACGCGGAGAAGAACTTTAACCAACGGACTCTGCCAGCTACCTTCCTGTCCACTGCATCTCGTTCCGCCTGTGTGTGGTTGTCTTTGGGGACAGCTTTCTTCCTACAGCACCTCCTCTGTCTAAATTCTTTTAGACAGTGAGGGGGACACTCAAAGTTTCTTCTGAGCCTTCTGCTTCTTAAAGATAATCCGCATGCCAAAGAGACACATTTTAGGGTAGCCGAGTTTGCTCCCCTTTGGTACAGAAAGCTCCCACATTTCCCCTCATCCCCACCCTGCCTCAGTTTCCCCTATTATTCACATCTGGCCTCGGTGTGGTACATTTGTTAAAATTAATGAACCAAGGGGTGCCTGGGTGGCTCAGTCAGTTAAGCATCCGACCAACTTCGGCTCAGGTCATGATCTCCTGGTTTGTAGGTTCGAATCCCGCACCGGGCTCTAAGCTGACAGCTTGAAGCCTGGATCCTGCTTTGGATTCTGTGTCTCCCTCTTTCTCTGTCCCTCCCCTACTTGTGCACTCGCTCTCGCTCTCTCTCAAAAAATAAACATACATTCAAAAAAATTTTAAATTAATGAACCAATATTGATACATTATAATTAGTTAAGGTCCATGGTTTAGGGCTCACTTCTGGTGGTGTGGATTCCATGGCTTCGGACACATATACACTGACATGTGTCCACCATTGTAGTGCCATACAGACTAGTGTCACCGCCTTAAAAAAATCCCTGTGCTCTGTTTGTCTTTCCCTCTTCTCCCCCAACGCTGGCAACCCCTGATCTCTTCACTATCTCCATAGTTTTGTCTCTTCCAGAATGTTTGTTAAGGAATGCAGAGACTCATTTTGCAGATATATTCCCCAGATATTCAGAGGAGACACGGTGTTGAAACAAGGAGCTTGCACCCTGTCCCTTGCATGCACCTAACTTCGCCTCCATCACCCTGCATGCTGCACACACCCTGGTCCTGAGGGCCACTTGGCTAGTCTTTCACCCCAAGGCATTCCAGCCTCAGGGCCTTTGCACTGGACGTTCCTGCTATCTCTCCAGCTCTGCCTGGACGGCTGCTCCTTGTCATTTAGGTCTTGATCTTTGGAGAAGTCTTCCCTGGTCCCTTCTCTGATGTTCTTCCTCCTCCCAGTCTTTATCCTACCCCCCAGTTTTATTTGTCACAGAGCTGTCCTCCAAGGGCGTGTGACATCAGGGTCACACATCAGGCTTTGGACTTGGGGGGGAGGGGGAAGGCTGCAGTTACCTGTGAGCTTCATGGAAGTGTGGACTTTTGGGTGGGGTTTTGAGGGATGAATAGAAGTTCACAAAGCCAGTGATAAAGGACCTTCATATTCTTCATAAAAGCCTGACTCTAAATGAAAAGGAGTCTGGGGGGTGTTGGAGTCCGTCAGAGAACCAAACATGCAGAAAACTTCAGCAGACCCACGTACCAAGTGAGCCGCTTGGGACTGAATAATTTCAAAAACCAAATTAGAAAAGCCTCCAGGAAAAAAAAAAAAAAAGATGTTTCATGTGGATCAAGGTCGTTTTGTAGGCTTCCTGGGATGTGGAGTGGGGCCTCCTTGAGGAGTCAGGCCAGGGCCCCTGGAGTCTTAAAACATTTCTCCCCCACAGGTCTGGGGAGAAAAACCGCCTGGCTGTCTCACACAGTTAAACACAACCCTCTCCTATGACCTGGCAGCCCAGATTCTAGGCATTTACCCAAGAGAAAAGAAAGCATATGTCTACACAAAGACATGCACGTGAATGCTCACAGCAACTTACTTCCTAATCGCCCCAAACTGGACACCTCCCAAATATCCATCAACAGGGGATCGGATAAACACTTGAGTTCCATCTGTGCCAACAGGGCAGAGCTCAGCCGTTAAACCGAGCCAACTAGCGAGGCAGGCCCCACAATGCATGACCCTCACATGCGCCGTGTTGGGCGAAAGAAACCGGGACAAGAAAGAATCCTACCATGTGACCGATTACTTGGTTTGCAGTTTGAGAGCAGGCAAAGCTGTATATTTACACGAAGCAGAGCTGTGGTTAGTTACCTCTGAGAAGGGGCACAGAGGATTCTTCTGGGAGGCTAGGAATGCCCTGGATCTTGATTTGAGCGGTGGATACATATGCATTAAAAAAAAAAATCATCGGGGCGCCTGGGTGGCTCAGTCCGTTAAGCGTCCTGTTTCAGCTCAGGTCATGATCTCACAGATCGTGGGTTCGAGCCCCGCGTCGGGCTCTGTGCTGACAGCTCAGAGCCTGGAGCCTGCTTTGGATTCTCTGTCTCCCTCTCTCTCTGCCCCTCCCCTGCTCACGCTCTGTCTCTCTCTGTCCCTCAAAAATGAAGAAATGTTAAAAAATTAAAAAAAAAACAACTCATCAAGCTGGATACTTAAGGTTGATACAGTTCAGACACTTTGTTATGTAAATATCCTCCCTGGAGAAAATTCAAGGCGGTCTCAGCGGCTCCTGTAGCCAGACATACAGCCTCGGAATACGATAAGGTACTTGTCTGACAGGAAAGAGAAACTCAGCTGCCAGCCAGGGTTTATTTTCACTTTCCCGCCTTGTCTGCGGTCGGGCTGTGCGCCCCATCTGGGGCGGCGGGCACGTGAGGCCAAGGGCACGGCTGTGACAGCGGTGCAGAAATCGCGAATGGTCGTGAGCCTCTCTTTTTAAAAATTAAAATAAATCCAGAAGAAGGAAGCCCACATCCTGTCCCGACCATGTTTGTCTGAGAGGAGAGAAAAGAGGGGGGAAAGACACACCAGATTGTTAACAGCGTTCTCCCCAAAAGACTGGATTAGAGGGGGGAAATGAGCGCCCACCACACCTACCATTATCTGCGTGATGCGTTCCAGCATGCAGGGGCTTAGCTTTGTAGCTTAACAACACCCACTAACAAAAGGAGGGAAGCGTGCTTTGAGAACTATTTATACTTGACCGCAGACCCTGTGGGTGAGAACCTCTGGGGACACCTGTTTAAATGTGTCTAGGAAATGTCCAGGGTGGGTCCGATGAGGGTGGCCGTGCCCGGCACTCGCCGCATGTCTGATCCCCAGGAGAAACCTTTGGGATCATTGTTCTTCCCAGTTTAAAGATGAGGAAACTGAGGCCGGCACCGTTTGAAGCTGGCCTGAGTACCCCCAGTCCGGAAGGATCACAGCTGGCTCTCTTGTCCCTAAAGGCCCCATTTTATAAGCGCATCAGCTGGGGCTGAAGGAGATGAGCTGATTTTTACCCAAGGGCCAATGGGAACCGGGGTGAGAGGTTCTTTGCAAGGGGAGCGTGGCCTCACCCTCTCAGACCTCCTCTCTTGCCCCGAAGCCTGATTTCTCTAGGACCCAGAACCTGGGGAGGCCAGCCTGAAGTCAGGTTGTAGCCCTCTGGCTGTCAGAAGGACGGGACTGGGAAGCTGTCAGGAGCCGGGCTGGCGGGGGGTTATCCCTTTGCTCATCTGGAAACTGGGTGCTGGGGCGCCTGGGTGGCTCAGTCAGTTAAGTGTCTGACTTCTGCTCAGGTCATGATCTCACAGTTCTTGGATTCAAGCTCTGCGTCGGGCTCTGTGCTGATGGCTCGAACCTGGAGCCTGCTTCGGATTCTGTGTCTCCTTCTCTCTGCCCCTACCCTGCCTGAGCGCGCTCGCTCACTCGCTCGCTCTCTCTCTCTCTCTCAAAAATAAACATTAAAAAAAGAAAAAAGAAAGAAACAGGGCTGCTAAGCTCTACCTTACGGGTCCCGTGGATTAGAAGCAATGCCTTGCCCGCATGTGCCCAAAGGCAATGGACCTGGTGTTTCCAGAGGGTCCAGAGCCCGGCGGCCTGGGTTCAAACCCCAGCTCTGTCCTCGCCAGTCGTGTGAGCCTGAGCACAGAGCTTAACCTCTCTGCAGATACTGACTGAACATCTGTGCTGTGTCACGTTCTGTGCAAAGGCCTCTCTTAGCCTCAGTGTCTCTACCTGCCAAATGGGAATGATAATGGTGCTGGCCTCATAAGGTTTGGGAGGATGAAATAGCATATTCCCCGTGAGGCCTGAGAGCAAGGCCGGGACAGCGAGCACTTGGTTTGCTGCTCTAGGGACAGGGGTCCTCTGGGAATGGTGGCTGGATGACCAGCAGGGCAGAGATCCTGGGCCAGTGATGCCTTCCAGATCAGGCCCCTCTGCTCCCTTGCTGGTCTGGATTTTCATACTCCTTGCTCGCCCAGGCTTGCTGAGCCCTCTTGGTCCTGACGTCCTTCCCTCTCCCAGGCAGTTTTTCCAGAAATGCATTCTGGCTTCCGTGGATCCCTTCCTCCATAAAAGAGAAAAAAAAAAAATTTATGACTGCATTGGCGTCACAGTCAATATAAGCCTGGCTGGAGTCATGATTACAGCCTGGCTTTAACCACATGTGTTTTTCCCTTTTGTTTTAAAAGAACCTAAACCATTTCCATGGGCCCCCAAAAGCATCATGCTCCCAGGCACTGTGCCCACCGAGCCCAGGGGAGAGGTCGGCCCTGGCTGAGTCTCTTCAGATCGTAAATCTCTTACTGCCCTCTTCCTTGGAGGGCCTCCATTGCTCGGGCTAGAAAGTGGCTCAGAAGTTTCCAGGAAACAGCGCTCCCTCTGCGAAATCGCAGCCGGAACTTACCCGTGAACCCTGATCTTTCTGCCCCTTTCCCGAAGGGAGGTGGGGCTAGAGGCCGGGACAGCCACACTCACATCCCTACTTTATAAATCCGTCCATTGCTCATCTCTAACAGATGAGGACACCGAAGCCAGAAAAGCCAAAGAACTTGTCCAAGGGTACGGAGTGGAAGATTCAAAATCAGGCAGACTAAGGGAGGGATCCCCCAAAGTTTTCCATCTCCTTCCTCATGAGGATATAAAGTATCAGCAAGAGCTCTTGTGGATGTGAACGGCTGAATAAATTATATACATTGTAGTTGTTTCTTTGGGCTGCAGCAACTAACGACCACAAATACGGTGGCTTAAAATAGCAGACATGTGGGACGCGTGGGTGGCTCAGTCGGGTAAGTGGCCAACCTTAGCTCAGGTCATGATCTCGCCATTCATGGGTTCAGGCCCTGTGTCAGGCTCTGTGCTGACAGCTCAGAACCTGGAGACTGTTTCTGATTCTGTGTCTCCTTCTCCTCTGCCCCTCCCCTGCTCATGCTCTGTCTCTCTCTCTCTCTCAAAAATAAACAAACATACAGAAAAAATTCTAAATGAGTCTTTAAAAAAAAGAGAGAAACGTTCAGTTTTTCCCGGTTTAGAACTTTTAGCAGATGCCAGCAGGTCTGACTACAGCCGGGACCCCAAATCTGGGGATCCTGCTGAAAACATCTCTCGTCTCTTTTTGTGTTTGGCTCACAAGCGTTGGTCCTGACCGGCTTCAGGTTGGTGCAAGTCTCTTCTGCAATACTTTGCCTGCAAGTGGGGCCTGTTGTCTTCCTGGCCTCAGGCCTTGACTTCTGCCTTCCTTGGCCCCGTGGCTCCATCCGCCCCCTCGCCGCTGTGGAGATGTATTTTGTAAAAGGTGCTTCGCCCTCAGCTCCCACAGAACTGGACTGGGTCTTGCCCCTGCTCCTTGCTCCATCCTCTGACCTAGAAAAGAACCAGGTACCCGAAAAGCATGCCGACTGCATTGATTATCAGTGCCCCTCATCACCACCCCCTACCATCCGTTATGTTTTAGGCTCCTGTTCCCCCTTTTAGTTCCTGGAATCAAAATCATGTTCCTGCCTCAGGGCCTTTGCTCGCCTGTTCCGCCGGCCTGGGCCTGGAGTGCCTTCTTAGATCTTAGCAAAATGTCACAGGCCTGCTCTGCCCTCCCGGGCGGGGCACAGACCTTTCACACCTGCTCACCTCCTCTGCCCACCTCACGCCTGGTTGGATCTAGACAGTGCTGTGTTCGCCTCATTATTTCTTTGCTGCCGCCTTCTTGCACCAGATCACAATACCCTTGAGAGCAGGGGGTGACCTGGCTCCTGGCTGCAGTTCTAACACCTGGCAAAGCAGAGGTGCTCCGAAAACAGTGTGTTCAATGTATGATTACATCGTTTTGTCTCTCTCTCTCTCTCTAAGACGCAGACTTGCGCCTGCTGTGAAGCAGTGGGTTTCAAAGGATGGAGAATCCGCTGTAATTGTGGGCGAAACAAGGTCCCTTGACAGTGTTTTCCTATTCTCTGGGGGGAGGCTCTTTATTTAAGATATTAATTAAAAAATCTCCTACCCTCCCTGTTACTCTACCTCTCCTTTCTCACTTCATTCTACTTACGATTATTTTTAATGTTTTATTTATTTTTTGAGAAAGAGAGGGGGGTGGAGGCACAGAGAGAGGGGGACAGAGGATCCTGAGCGGGCTCTGTGCTGACGGCAGGGAGCCTGTGGGGCTCAAACTCAGGAACCGCGAGATCATAATCTGAGCCAAAGTTGGACACTCAACCCACTGAGCCCCCCAGGCACCCTGCCTACTTGTTGTGAAACTGAGGCCCGGCTTTCTGCCTTGGTCAAGGACCCTGAATGACATGAGGAATGTCTCAGTCTTGGCTGTCTGGATCTCAGAGTGCCTGGTATACAGTCAGTGCCTCATTAATGCTGGCTAAACGGAGGGAGGAACTCAGATCCATGTCAGCTGCTGCGTCTGTGGGACCCTGGATGGGTGACATTCCCTCTCTCTGAGCCCTGATTTCCCGGTCTGCGAAATGGTACGTTAAGACCTGCTCTGAGATCCGGAAGGAGCGAAGGCGGCGGGGAATGTCAGCCCAGGAGGCGGATGGAATCCTGTTGTCCAGCTCCTGCCCCTCCGGCTAATTGGATCAGTGTTTCTGGGGTGGGTGCCAGCATTACTATGTTTTAACCTGCCCCCGGGTGTATAACAGAATATTTTTGGAGATAAAAATGGGCGAAGCGCTGGTCGGGGCTCTAACACCCACCGGCAGTGGAAGCAGAGAAGACATTAGAACTTGCCTAGGGCTGTGGGGGAGGGGGCACTGGGGAGTGATCATAAATGGGGGGGGGCATGTATCTTTTTGGGGGGATGAAAATGTCCTAAAATTGATCGTGGTGATGATTGGCACAGCTCTGCACATAGCCTAAAAACCACTTTAAATGGGTGAAATGCGTGGTATGTGGGTTGTGTCTCAACTAAGCTATTAAAAAAAAAAATTCCACCAGAGAAGAACCTCTCACCCTTTGTGAACCGCCCCAGGGCTGGAGCTGGTGAACAAAGAGGGTGGCCCACGGCCCCGCCCTCGGCCCCGCCCACAGCCCCGCCCCGCCCCTGCAGCAGAGGGAGCTGGGGGGAGGTGGGCAATATAGTTCCAAGTGTGGACTGTAGTCCTTCCCATGTTAAAGTGCAGGTTCCGCTCCTTCCAACCCACCCAACCCCCCCAATCCCATGCTGCAGAGGAGAGGGGTTGGGGGTGGGTTTTAACAGACTTCCAGGGGAAAGGACCAGACCCCTAGTTTAAGACAACTGCGTGTGTGCCTAAAGGGGACACAGATGCCCTTGGACAAGCCGCTGGGCGCCCCCAGACCCTGTGCCCAGAAAAAGTGCACACTTGTGGAGCAGAGCTGACAGGGGCGCAGACCCCTGGGCCCTTGGGGACAGACTATGCCCGGCAAGCAGTTTGTAGCCAGATGTAACCCCGTGAGAAATGTGCTCGGTGGTTACCAAGAACTGGAGGGGAATAAACTAAAGCTAAAACTGTCATGTGTTAAATGACCCTCATTAATTCACTCAGTTCCTAGGAAGAGGCCCTTTCCTTCCTGCAAATCCATTTGGTCCTGGAACTGAACGCCACTAGCCTTTGGGAAAAGAAGACAGCCTTTGTGTCTGTCATCCTTTGCAGACTCCTCGGGGACCCTCCTGGCCTTGGTCCCACTCCGTGAGACGGACTGCCCTCCAGAGGTCACGAAACCCTCTGGGGTCTGAGAACTGGGGGGGGGGGGGGGGGGGGGAGGCCAGAATAGGGCAACGGCAGCTAGACCTGACAGACAGTCGCCTGTCCGGGCCAGGCTCACCATCTCCCAGCCGTAAACCCACAACACAAAGACACGAAGCTCCAAGTCACCCAACCTGTCTGCCCAGCTGGGTCCCCAGACTCAGCCTCAGGACCTCAGTTCTGCCTCTTTCTCGTTTGTGTGTGTGAAACAGTGAAACAAGGTTCGTGCATCGTACCCTCATGGTGCTGGCATATGTCAGTGGATGGATCCCCACAACGTGGTTGAGCCATATGCTGGAATATTCTCCAGCCTTAAAAAGGAAGGAGATTCTGACCCAAGACAAATGAACCTTGAGGACATCATGCTGAGGAAGGAAGCCGGTCACAGCAGGACAGTATTGCAGGATTTCACTTACACGAGGTGCCCAGAGTTGCCGAGTTCACAGAGACAGAAAGTGGACCGGTGACTGCGGGGGCCGGGGGGCTGGGGGGCTGGGGGCTGGGGCATTGGTGTGTAACAGGGACAGGGTTTCAGTTTGGGAGGACTAAGAGCCCCAGAGAACGGGTACACAGTGCTGTAAATGTACTTAACTCCACTGAGCTGTGCACTTAAAAACAGCTAAGACAAGGGCGCCTGGGCGGCTCAGTCGGTTAAGCCTCCGACTCTTGGTTTCAGCTCAGGTCATGATCCTCGGTCCGTGGGATCGAGCCCCATGTTGAGCTCTGCGCTGACAGCACAGAGCCTGCTTGGGATTCTCTCTCTCTCTCTCTCTCTCTCTCTCTCTCTCTCTCCCCCTGCTCACGTGCATTCTCTTGCTCTCAAATTAAAAAAGAAATAATTAATTACTTAAAAAAAAAAGGGGCGCTTAAGTAGGTCAGTTGGTTGGGCAGCTGACTCTTGATTTCCGCTCAGGTCATGATCTCACAGTTCGTGAGTTCGAGTCCCGCGTCGGGTGAGCTTGAGCCCCCCTTTGCGGGACCCTGCTTTACTCTCTTCCCCCTCACTCTCTTTCTCTGCCCCTCATGGGATTTCCCCTGCCCCCCCCTTGCCTCTTGCTCACTTGCAAACAGCAGAGAACAGAACTGTCAGTGGGTCCCCGTGCCCCCCACTCCCGCTATTGTCTTTCTCATTTTGCGCCTTCAGCTGGGTGTGTCGCAAAGTGGCTTCTCATTTGGGGTCAAGGTCATGGGTGAAGCCCAGGCCCAGTGCCCATGGAGTGGGAGTGGGCACTTTCATGAGCCCTTTCATGAAGAATCCCTAGTCTGAGGGCCTTGATGACCAACTCTAGTGCAGGAACGGATCCTTCTGGAATGTAGAGTCACTGCTAATAGGCTAGTTTTGAGAATGTTCTACGTGGCTTACAACAGCGATCCTCACAGGGTGGTCCCTGACCCAAAGCATAGCATCACCTGGAGCTTGTTAGAAATCCAGACTCTGGGTCCACCCTCACACCCAGGGGGTTGGGAACTCTGGGGTGGGTGGGGCCCAGCAAAGCGTGTTTTAACAAGCCCCCCACCTCTGGGGGGCGGGGAGGAAATACTGGTGCTCACATGTGCCTGAGAGCCATTGCCCACGGCTTAATGGTGAGGACACGGGCTCTGCCCTCACTGGCCGTGTCCCCCTGACGTGGTTCTTAACTTGTGTGGCCTCACTGTCCCCCCTGTAGAATGGGCATAATAACCATGCCTACCTCCTTATGTTTTTGAGGATTAAAAGAACCAACATCTGATCTGCACTGGGCTTGACACCGAAAAGCTTCCAGTGCTTTCCGGGCCCTGGTCCAAGGCAAAGCTCAAGTCTGAGAAGCTTTGCGGGGGGGGTGGAGGGGCTGTCACCCCAGGAAATTCAGGGAAAGGGTGGCTCCAGGCCCTTATCTCTGGAGAAGTGGCTACACAGCCAGGTTTCCTACTCCCAAGGAGCCTCGAGTGCTGCCCACAGCTCTCTGGTTCCGTTTTCAGTTTCTTGGAAAGCTCCTCTGGACCCCTCCTGTCAGCCCCCACCCAGGATGTGGGCTCCAGAGGCACCAGGCATCCTGAGCCCTGTCCAAGCCTGGCAGATAAGAAATGCTCCTTATGACTGCCAAGGTCAACATCACACACGCCGGGGGCGGGGCCTCCACCTGGGCGGGGGTGTGGGTGTGGGCGGTGGCCTCCTGCAGCCACGCCCCTAGCCTTGCGGCGTGAAGGATTTGGCACCGCACTGCTGTGGAACAAACTGGAAACACCCGCAGTCGGGAAGTGGCGAGGTGAATTATGGTACAATCCAACCATAATCCAGTTTTTTTTATGTTTTTATTTTTTATTTTTTTATAGTTTATTACGAAGTTGGTTTCCATATAACACCTAGTGCTCTTCCCCACAGTGCCCCCCTCCATGACCATCACCCCGCTTCCCCTTCCCCCCTCCCTCTTCAGCCCTCAGTTCATAACCCGGGTTTTATGTGCCAATAGGGTGACAAAGTACAGGGTGATAAAAGCAAGGGGCACACCCGGTTGTAGAATATGCTCGCGTTTGCCTGAGAGAGAAGACGCGGCTTATTTCCACGCGCTCATTCTTACACGTGGAGCATCTTTTTGAAAAGGCACATGGGAAACTGAGCAGAGCCGTGGCCTCCAGGAAGGGGCAGCTGGGCAGCAGGGCTGGGTGGGAGCGGGCTGTTTTCCGAAAGCCTTTGGATGCTTTGAATTTTCGTTTCAGTCATATGCATGTGTTGTTGTTGTGGGGTTCTTTTCCAAAGGAGGAAAGATGGGGCACCTGGGTGGCTTCGTCATTGAAGCCTCCGGCTTCAGCTCAGGTCATGATCTCACGGTTTGTGGGTTCGAGCCCCGCACCGGGCTCTGTGCTGACAGCTCAGAGCCTGGAGCCTGTCAGATTCTGTGTCTCCCTCTTTGTCTCTGCCCCTCCCCTGTTTGCGCTGTCTCTCTCAAAAATAAATAAACATTAAAGAGTTTTTCTCAAAGGAGGAAAGAAAAGAAAGAAGCTTGCTGGAACCAATGTGTGGGACGGCTCTCTAAGGCTGCTTGCTCTCTGAGAGCTTTGGTAACATCAGGCAGCCTGGGCTCACATCTGGACGGGCCCCCTTTGACGACTCTTGGGCAGATCGTCAGACCTCTCCAGGATTTGGTTTCTCCCCTGTCAAATGGCACGTTATGGATAAACTATACTTATGTATATCGACATGGTATTGATGCTGATACTGATATTAATATGATAATAACAGTTCCTGGCTCGTCATACAGCATGCTGGAGAAAGTGTGGGGGTTCATGCCCCCCCCAGGGCTCCCACCCTTAGGGGCCTTGAATCCCCTGGATCCTTGTTCAGTGGAAGGCAGATTCTGACCCACTAGGTAGGTGCTCAAGGGGCCGGCAATTCTGCACTCCCAAAAGCTCCTTGGAGAGGCAGGTGCCTCTACCGCACCACCAGGGCCGGAATCTCGATCGTGGCAGTGACTTTCGAGAGTGCGTGTCACATCTGACGGAGCCTCAGGCTTCAGATGCGCGCCCCACACTGCCTGTAGGTTATACCCCATGAAAAGGATCACACGCACACCGATGGTTTGGGGTGCCCTATGGCTGGGGAATGAAACGGCATTCAGTACCACTGAGGACAGTTCCCAGCCCAAGAATAGTCCCAAGAGGCACCTGTGATGATTCAGGGACCATCCCTGGGCCTGGCCACCCACAGTGCTATCTGTACCCCCTCCCCCACCCTCCTACCAGGTGCCGGAGGACAGAGAGCCTTTTTCAGGAAATGTGTGTGGTCCCTGGATGGGGAGACAAAGCCAACCACACTGTCGCTTAACCCCCAGGAGGAGGAAGGGGAGCATTTGCACAGGACAGGTTCCAAGTAGTAGGATCCCTGCTTAAAGCACAGCAGAAGGCATTTGGTGGCAGCCAGCCTGCCTGTCGGGACACGTTTCCTTGCTCAGCAGCTCCACGGGTGACTCCCAGGGCCTCTGCCACCTGCCTGCTCCCCGCCCTATCCCCCCATGTCATGCCTTGTCCCTGCCTCACTCTTTCATTCCATCATTTCTTCACGGAGTCCCCAGTCCATCAGGGCCTCGGGGCTGCGTGGTGCATTGTGGGCTCTAGAACCGGTGTGTGAGGTCAGAATCGCCTCCTCGCTGACCAGCCTGTGTGACCGTGGGCTGCTACTCAACTTCTCTGTGCCTTGGTTTCCTTTGCTGTACATCCCAGCCTCCCCCGGGTTGTCTGGGAGGTGAAATGGGCGTAAATGGAGCCCGGAGAATTCTAACACTTCGTAAGTGCCCCCTGGTCACCAGCTGCACCTACCACCATCCACGGTCCTGCTGTTCCATGTATGCCCCTCGGGCCCATCCCCCACCCCGGCCTGCTCGGGAGCTGACCGCACCCAGCGTCCCGCGCCTCTTCCCCACTGGTCCCAGCCTCTCTGCAGAGCCCAGCAGCTGCATCCAGACCCCCGAGTCCCGCTGCTGTGCTCTCCGGGGAAGACAGGCAGAGACCAGAAACAGTGGGCCGGTGTTGCCTCTTCTGTGGCTTCTTAGAATTCAGAGATCCCCGGGTCGGGGATGAGAAGCCATTCTTCGGATACAGAAGCTGAGGCCGAGGGGCTCTGTGACAGACTCAGGCAGGCACAACCCCAGCCTCTGGAGTGCCATCCGCCACTGGACCCCACGTTCATCCCGCACTGCTGCCTGGGTGTCCCGCCTGGAAATCAAGTGAGGGGCAGGGACCCCAAGTCTCCCCTGTGATGGGCAATGAATCTTCTTTGGATCCACCCCCGCCTCCCACCCCGCTGCATCCAGTTTCCTCTTCCTTGGCAGGTAGAGAGGGACAGAGATGGGTATTGGGGGCCGTAGACTCCCTTGTCCTGAGCCTCGGTCAGGCCAGGCTGGGGTTTCAGAGTGGTGGCCAGCAGTGCCTGGAGGCCCCCAAACCTGCAACTTCTCCCAGGCTCTGAGGCTCGACACATCTTGGTTCGAATCCTTCCTCTGCCGCCCAGCAGCTTTGTGACCTTGGGCTCATGGCATCAGCTCTGGGCCGTGGCATCCTCAGCCCTAAAGAAGGAGTGTTCTCGCTTTGTGGGTCAGGCGACTGTAAGTGGCACCTGGGACTTGTGTTATTGTCCCTGGCGTCACCCCTGCACTGCTGATGTCTCTGACCCAAGCCTAGCAGTGTTGTGGCCCCCTCTGTCCACGCAAGGTTCTAAAGAAACCCAGGCACCTGGGGACGGGCCCTGTCTCCCGAAACTCCCTGTTCCTGATTGCTCGCCAAGGGCAGCTCAGGGAGATTTCCATGGAAGCCAAGTGCTATTTCTGTGGGACTGGCACTCCCAGCGCGGCCCGAGAGCCAGCTTCTACTGCCACCTCGGTTCCCAGGGGGCCGTCATGGAGCCACGGTTTACCCGCCTTTGACGGGGCCAGTGACCTCCCATCTCCAAGCACCGGTTCGGGGATTTTAGGGTCTCAAGGATCAGCAGACTTAACTGGAAAAGTTAACGACCAACGTTAAGAACTCACCAAGTACAGTTTTGAACAAAGCAGTTAATATCCCGTTTTCCTCCCTTCCTAAAAGGAATGTTCACACGCCGGCGGAAACTCGTGATGTCCCGTGAAAGCTGGTCCCTAAATAGAATGATTACAGGAATCGGCCAGCACCTCCACAGCATTGGGTATGAACTCGATGAGGGTATGAACTTGATGGTGGGTCCCAGAGTGACCGGCCAGACTCGATCACCCCCTCCTTTTCCAGCTGGGAAGTGGATGCCTGGGGACACCCGCTGATGAGGTGGCAGATCCGGGTTCCAGCCCAGGGCGGCCGGCTCTCCATCTGCACTTCGCGTCCCTTGGTCAGGGGTCCTCGAGCTTGAGCATCCGGTAGCCCTGCCTGCAGCTTTCGAAGCTCTGGGGGGTGGGGGGAGGGTGGCAAGGAATGTGCATTCCTAGCAAGTCAGCAGGTGACGCTGATGCTGTCAGCCTGGGGACCACCCTCAGAGAGCCACTGCTCTTTGTCATACTGTCCTTCAGGGTTAGCGTTAGCTTTATGAAGCACCTACACACTTGTCCTGCTTTAAGCTTTTTGCTTTGAAGCCATTGTTGGGGGTCAGACTTAGTCTGGGACCCTCACCCGGAGCCGGGATACCAGGTGAGGGGCAGTCCCCGACCCCCCACTGAGAGCCAGTGTTCTCATCTGACGGATCGGGGCAGTCGTGACATTGTCCACCTCTCCCGGGGTGGGGGCAGTGAAAAGGGGAACCCAGGGAGACGCTGGGTGAAGAATCCTTTGGAACATAACAGCTGCTCTCGGGGAACAAACTTTGCCACCCCAAAATGTGTCTCTTTGGCATGTAGATTATCTTAGGTTGATTATTTTTAAGAAACAGAGGGCTCTGGGAGCGCCCGGGTGGCTCAGTCAGTTGAGTGTCCGACCTCAGTTCAGGCCATGATCTTGAGGCGTGAGTTCGAGACCCTCATCAGGCTCTGTGCTGACAGCCCGGAACCTGGAGCCTGCTTTGGACTCTGGGTCTTCCTCTCTCCCTACCCTTTGCATGCTCGTGCTCTATCTCTTTCCCTCTCTCAAAAATAAACACACATAAAAAAGAAAAAAAAAAAAGGAAACAGAGGGCTCAGGAAGAACCTGTGACCATCCCCCTTAATGCGTGAAAATATTTACACACAGGATCTGCTGTGGGAATGGAGCTGTCCCCACAGAGCTACAGCATAACATGATGAACTAGGTGTAATAGACAGGGAGGCAGATGGCAAAGGCTGGTGGTTAAAATTCTTCTCTGTGCCCCCCTGCTTCTGAGTGTCCCAGCAGACATTTGCTTACCAAACATTTACTCTTTTTCCTCTTCCTGTGAATTGTCTCCCAGACCCCTAGCCCTTTGCCTCAGCTCTAGATGTCATAGAAATCTGACTGCCGTGGGCCTCCTATTCTTGTGAGCCCCCTGCATGTATATAATTAAAGCTGATTTTCTCCTGTTGGTCTGTTTCATGTCAATTTAATTTTTAGAGCAGCCAAAAGAACCTTAAGGGGAAGAGGAAAATGTTTCTTCCCCAACGCCTCCCTCAGACATTAGTTAGCATGCACTGAGCAAAGTATGCTAGACATGATTTTATGTATTTATTTATCAGACACTTATTGAGAGTTTTCTAGATTCCAGGAAGGCATCGTTCTGAGGCTTTACACGTATCAACTTATTGAATTTCCATTAGGAGGCAAAGTCTGTCTTATCCTCATTTTATGGGAGAAGAAACCAAGGCACAGAGAAGGTAGGCCACTTTCTTGAGGTCCCACAGCAAATAAGAGGTAAGGTCAGGATTCCAAGCCAGGCAGAGAGGCTCTAAAATCTGTCTCTTGTCTCAACCCTGGTCATGTTAATGATATCTCGGTTAAGAGCTGGGCTGGGGAAGGGCTCTGCCTCGCACTGCCCCTGGCTCATCAAGGGTAGTTGGTTGAATCGTATCCCCCAAAGAGATAGGTTCACATCCAAACTTGCAGAATCTATGAATGGGATCTTATTTGGGAATAAAAGGTCTTTGCAGGTATAATTAAGGATCTTTCAATGAGAACATCTAGATTTAGGGTGGGCCCCCAACCCAGTGACATGTGTTCTTATAAGAGAAGGGCAGGAGATTTGGACACATAGACCCTTGGGGCGGAGGCTGGATGAAGATGGAGGCAGAGATTGGAATCACGAAGCCGCAAAGCCAGAAGTTGGAAGAGGGAAGGAAGGCGTGGACCCCAGAGCCTCCAGAGGGAGTACGGTCCTGCTGGTACCTTGACTTTGGACTTCACAGAACTGTGAGAGAAGCAATAGCTATTGTGTTAAGTCGCTTAGTTCATGGTAATTAGTTACAGTGCCCCTAGAGTCCCTACATACTGGGTGACCCCAGGCCAGTCCTCTCCTTTTCAGCCCCCTCCATGCATCTGCCAGGCGTCCCTGCTCCCTGGCCCCTGACACCAGCTGGCCAAGGACCCTTCCAGGACTCATGGGGCATGGTGGGCTAGAGAGACCCCCCGGGGACAGCCCTGGGTGGGCCCCGGCAGGTCTGTGCCTCTCTGTACAGACATCCTGGGGGGCTGGGGTCAGGAGACCTGTGCACCTTGGTGCCCTGGACAAGACGCCACTTCCTTTGGGGCCTCAGTTTCCTCTTCTGTAAGGTAAGAGCCCTCTTGCCTCCAGGGGAGCTATGAGCATTCACAGGCTTCCACCTCTAGACACAGAAGGCCCTCAATCTGTCGTGAATTTTTCAGTCCTTTAACAGGCTTTTCCTGAGCATGTACTTTGTGCTCGGCTGGCCACGAGCCCCCACTGAAGGAAGCAGGTTTTTTGTTTTTTATCATGAGCATCTCTGCTTTGGTAATGACGGAGCCTGAGGTCCAGTGGGGCTAACTAACGCCTTGACAGAAGGCACCCAGCTGGCAGTGATGCGGCAGCACCCCTACCCCGTCCCCCCCCCCACCCTGCCGGTCTTCCAAGCAGCTGGGATTGCTGGGTGGGAGGCTTACTGGTGGGTGAGGCGGTCAGAGTTTGCCACTCGGGATGCGGGTGGTCTGTAGGGAGACAGGCATGTGTGCCTTGGCATGTGCACGCCCTTGGCATCTGTACGTGCCTGTACGTGTGTGTGCCTGTGTGCACGCATGTCCCTCTGTGTGCACACATGTGTGTATATGTGAGTTTTGCTTTCATATTTGCTGCTGTTCCGAGGCCCTGATTCCTGTAAACCTCATGGTCTAGTTTCCAGCAGACAGCAGAGGTACTGTGACCTAGGCTGGGCCTGACCTGTGGCTTCCTCTTCTGGCTTCCCTGGCTGCAGGGTGTGGAGGGATGTAAATGAGGGCAGGCGTGTGGCCCCAAGCGTCCCGCTGCAGGCCCCACTGGCCGTGGCACCTGTGGTGTGAGGCGCGCCCTAGCCAGGGCTTCTTGGGGACCCGTCTCAGGGTCCCCACCAGCCAGAGAAAGACCCGCGAAGGAGCCCACCCACACATAGCCTGTCCAGCCATGTGGGCCCCGGACTCCGTTTCCCCTCCTGTAAAAGCAGGATAGGACGTCCTCTGTGCAGGGGCGTGGGGTGTACACGTGCAGTCATTTGTGCATCCGTCAGGTGACACTCTGGAGACTCAAAGGAAACGATCTTCCTGGCGGTCGGCAGCCTTTTCACACCCCCATACACGCTTTCCCCGCTTAGCACAGGGGTCCAAGCGCAGAAATAGCAAAGGGCGGTAGCCTCTGGGGAAACACCTTCTGACCCCTGGTGATGCTTCTCCTGTTCCAGGAGCTGAATGAGTGAGTGCTCCCTCTTTAAACCTGCAGCCACCCCACTGTGGTAGTGCCCTGTGTCTTCAAGCCCATTTTGCAGAGGTAGAGACTGAGGCCTGTCAAAGAACTTGCTCAGGAGTCTGTGCCAGGAGGTGGTCAAGGTGGGATTCAAATCAAGGAGGCAGTGCGTTTAGAGCCGCTGCCCTCCCCAGCCCGTCAGAGGTGGGGGGCGGGGGGCTCCTTCTCAGCCCAAGGGAGAAAGGGCCCTCTAGCAGGAGGGACCGAGCAGCAAAGATGTGGAGATGGAGACAGAGATGGTAAGTCAGGGGACAGAGCGGGAAGGGCTCTGTGCCTCGGGGGACAGCATGAGGTCAGGATGGAGAGAAGAGGGCACGGAGAGGCAGGAGCACAGGGCACTCTGGGCCTCCCTTTGGGGGCACTGGAGGTTACAGGGAGAAGGAGGGACAGTCAGTTCCTGCGGGGGGACCTTGCTCAAACCGTCTGTGCCTCAGTCAGGGGCACCTGCCTAAACCCAGATGCTCACGCCCCCCAAAGTGTCATCCTTGACTCCTTCCTTGGTTACCCTATCAGGCCATGACTGGGGGGTCTGGGGGTATGAAACCAGCCACTCCTCTGCACCCCCCCGATGCCACCTTGCTCCAAGCATCAGACACCTCCAGTTACTGCAATGACAGCCTCCTGGCTGTTCCCGCCTCCCTGCCCCCACGGTCCATTTTCCACACTGTAGCCGCTACAAAAATGAAAATCAGAGCGTGCCTCTCTCCACACCACTCCCCCCCCCCAACCCTAGAGAATCCCTGTTGCATTTAGAACAAATGTGAGTCTCCCCCCACCCACCTCTGGACAGTCTCCCCACCCCACCCCTTCCCCCCTCACTCACTACACCCAACCCTGGGCTCTCTGGTCCTGAGACAGTCGTTTGGACTTCAGGGCCTTTGCATCTGCTGCCCGGTCTGCCTGCAGTGCTCTTCCCTGGATCACTCATCATTCAAGTCTCCAAATAAGCTCTGGCAGCTGGCAGAGCCTTTGCAGGTAGAGGTCTTCTCTCCCCGCTCCCGGTTGATCTCCTTCACGCGCATACCCATCACCTGAACCCGCCTCTCCTTCCTCCTCCTCACTCTCATCTACCTACAAACTTCAAAAAAAATCACAGCCCTTGTCTGTTCCGTTCACGACCGCGTTCCGGCATCTGGCACGGAGCAGGCATTCAGTGAATGCTTGGCAAAAGAAGAAATGACTAAAGGGATCAGACTCAGTCTTTCTCTGTGCAATGGGGCCACACCACATCTCCCTGGCGGGGCAGCAGTACAGTGCCAAGGTGACCCTCATACACAAGCAGGGTCCTTCTCCCCTTGTCTGAGGGGTCCCCTCAGCAGGTGCCTGGGTGGAAATCTCTCCCTGTCAGCTCCCCGGCTGGCCCTGCTGGCCCCCTGCAGCCAGCCCACTGCGCACTGGTCCCCGGGGATGACTGGGTGGGGGTGGGGGGACACGATGGCACCTGGAGCCCACCCCGGGCTCACACAGACCTGTCTCGGGCCCGCCTGCAGCCCCCGAATACAGCCGTTTTTAAGAGTCTGTCAGGGTTGACTCATACTTCCTTTGTTCCCAGCTGGACTCGCTCAGGGGTGTCGCTGTTTTGCAAAGCTCAAGTCTGAGTCCCTCAGAGGTGAGCGCCCGCGCAGGGGTGCTGCACGCCTCGGTGAGCTATAACGAGGGTCATGGCCCCCCAGAAAACCACAGTCCCAGCACTGCTGGGAAACTACCCCTTTCTGACAGTTGATGCATTCAGGTTTGGAGACACTGCTTTGAGGCTTTGGCAGGGTGCAGGCGGGGGGGGGGTGGGGGGCGGGGAGGGGAGAGGTCATCCTGTCCACCCCTCTGCCCCCCAGCCTAAACCCAAGCACTTGCTGCCCTTGGGGGGCCATCTTGGCTTTGGGCCAGTCCCTGGACTTACTGTGAAGCCTGGTTCTTACATGTAGATGTAGGGCATAGCTGTCCCTGGATATGTTCTCGTTTTCTGGTTTGACCTTTTTTCCCCCTCCCCCTTTTTAAAAATAGAGGTGAAAGGTATATAAAATCAACCATTTCAAAATGTACGATTCAGGGCCACCTGGGTGGCTGACTCTTGATTTTGGCTCAGGTCATGATCCTAGGGCCGTGCGATCAAGCCCCGCGTGGGGGTCCGAGCTGAGCGTGGAGGTCTGCGTGAGATTCTGTCTCTGTCTTCCTCTCTCTCTGTCCCCCTCCCCCGCTCACACTCTCTCTTTCAAATAAAAACCAAAACACAAAGTGTCCGATCCGGCGGCGTTTGGCACATTCACACTATGGTACAACCATCCTCTCAGCCTGCTTCCAGAACGTTTCCATCAGCCCAAAAGGAGGCGTGTACCTGTTTAGCAGTCACTCCCCACCCCTTCCTCCCCCTCCCTCCCCTACACCCCCTTCCCGTAGGGGAAGAAGAAACAAGGAAGTGGTGTCTCCTGGCTGGGCCAGAGGCCACCGGGAGCCACCTCAGCCTGGGGCTGGGATTCTGCTCTGGGTGGGTGGGTGGGTGTGTGTGTGTGTGTACGGTTCTAGGAATCATAACACAGGTAGATATTTGTGTAACAACCACCACCGCACCCAGAACACAAAATAATTCCATCATCCCAAAAAGTCCCCGCCTGCGGCCCCTTTCCATTCAGCCCTCTCTGCGCCCCCCACCGACTCAGCCCATGGCAACCATTGATCTGTTTTCTGTCCCCCTCATTTTCGCCATTCCAGAACGTCACAGAGGTGGAATCCCACAGGCTGAGAACTTCTGGGTCCCCGTTCCTTTGTGCCCAATAGAGCATAGTTGCCGTTTATCCAAGTTGCGGTGTCTACCCGATGTCTATTCCTTTTTCTTGCTGAGTGCTATTTCAAGGTGTGGATGTGCCACCCTTTGCTTCTACATTTCTCTGCTGAATGATACCTGGCTTGTCTCCAGTTTGGGGCGATCACGGACGGACAGACTGCTGTAAACATCCATGGTTTCAGCGTGCGCCTAAGTCTTCATTTCTGTAGGGTGGGTGCCCAGGGGTGGGAATGCTGGGTTAGGTACGGCAAGCAGATGTGATCCTGCTCCTGGGTGAGGTAAACCTCTTTGGGCCTCAGTCTCCTGCATCGGTAAAATGGGTATACCCACAGTATTATGGAGGCTATTGCAGGGATGAAAGGAGATGATGTGTGCAAGGCACAGAGTAAGGGCTCCATGACTGTTGCCTCTCGCTCTTTATTTTCTGGGGGGGGGTGGTCCACCTGCGTCTTTGGCCATGCCTTTCTCTGCAGTGAGGGGCTCTCCAGCTACAAGTGGCGTGAGAGGTGAGGACTTCCTTGGGGATCAGAGGATTTCCTTGCAGGGGCCAGAGGTTGAAGTCCTGCGGAATCCGTCCTCAAGTCTGGCCGCAGACAGAGGTCATGTGTGCAGGGAAGCCATTGCAGCAGGAATCCCACAGAGAGTGTGACACCGAGGCTTTCCTTTCCAGGAAGCAACTTTATTCCAGCCGGCATCGCTGAGTTGGGTTCGTACCCGAAGAACTGAGCCCCGAACACCACGTGGCGTGTTTTTTGTTTATATACTTTTTGCTTCTTTGTCCCCCACATATGGTAACCCACCAACATGCCGTCTGATGAATCTCATGTTGCAAATTCGTGAGCATGCTGTCACATACACCAAATAGGAAGGTTGCCTCAAGATGTTCTTTTTTTTTCTTTGCTTAGGGAGGGGTCCCCACCACACCATAAGTTAGGATGACCCAGCCCCTAAATTGCACAGAAAGAGAAACTGAAGCTCAGAGGACAGTCTTGCCCAAGGCCATCCAGCCAGGCGGTGGGAGAGCACGACCTGGACTCAGGGCCTCTGACTCCCCAGCCCTGTGCCCGCCATCTTGGTTCCAGTGGCCAGGGCGTGGTGCGTGAGTGTGTGACAGCAGTATACCAGTTACACGCATAGACGCTGGAGCCCGCCTTCCAGCGCCTCCTACCCAGCTCAGTGTCTTACCCGTTGTCTGCGTTCGAGTACCTTCTTTGACCTCTCTGGTCTCCAAGATGGGCACAATGACCTTGTCTACCAGATACGGCCATCAGGGGGCTTGAAGGAGATAAAGTGTGCAAAGGCTTGCAATGGTGCCAGGCACACAGTAAGTGCTTAATAAAAGCTGACTGTTTTTTCTTTTTAAAAGTTTGTTTAAGATTTTAGGATGAGTCACCTTCTCCACAGCTGAGCCAGCCAGGCACCCAAGAGCCAACTTTCTTTCTTTCTTTCTTTTTTTAACATTTATTTATTTCTGAGAGACAGAGAGAAACAGATCATGAGCAGGGGAGGGGCAGAGAGAGAGGGACACACAGAATCAGAAGCAGGCTCCAGGCTCTGAGCTGTCAGCACAGAGCCCGACGCGGGGCTCGAACCCACAAACTGTGAGATCATGACCCGACCCAAAGTCGGATGCTCAACCGCCTGAGCCACCCAGGCGCCCGGAGAGCTAACTTTCTTAAGGAAGGAATTAATGACAGGAAGCTGGCAGGGCTGCAAACAGACTTCGGGGCATTCGCGGGTCTGCCAGAGACAGCATGGATCTCCTTCTCCGTGGCTTGTGATGTATTGAAGAGTCAAGGAAAATGTGGATTTGTTGAACCCAGGGCCGTGCAGCCGCAGCTTAGGGGCCCTCCGCTCCTCAGAGCTGCTCTAACATGGTAGCCACGAGCCACCTGAGGCGACTGAGCATTTGGACTTGACTTGTGTGCTGGGAGGGGCTGTCAGTGTCCACGGCACACTGAATTTCCCATTTTGAAGACGCGGTCCGTGCAAAGGTCCTGAGGTGACAGGGTGCCTGGTGTGTCTGAGGCACCATGGGGAGGCATGGGGGGTTGTAATGGAGGAAGTGAGGGGGAGACAGTAGAGATGGAGGCAGAGAGGTGATCTAGTGGCGTCTCCTTCTATGTCTGTCCGCCTAGTGGTTGTCTCTCCTTTCGGGCAGGGGTCTGGTCTTTCTTGTAAGTCTCTACAGCCCCTGGGTCAGCACGGAGCCTGCCATGCTTGTAGAAGGGGTGTCTGCCTGTTGGTGGGAGCTGAACTGGGCAGGCGGGGCCCTCAGCTTACACCCCCACCCCTGGTGACTGCTCAGTACGGAGCACAATGGCCCAGCCCCCTACCCCCCACCCCTCCTCCAGTAGGACACTTCTGGAGTTTACTCACCTCACTGCGTCTCTGACCGCCCGCCCTCCCCTCTGCCTGCCCACCAAGCCCCCTGACTCATCGTTACATTTCACAGCAAGCTGGAAACATCTAGACACTGCCCCCCTCAACCTGCATCCTTTAGCATGCATCTCATTAGCTAAAATACAAGATCTGCAAGTGGGGGAAGGGCAGAGAGAGAGGGAGACATATAATCTGAAGCAGGCTCCAGGCTCTGAGCTGTCAGCACAGAGCCGGACACAGGACTCGAACTCACGAACTGTGAGATCATGACCTGAACAGAAGTTGCACGCCTAACTGCTTAACTGGTTGAACCGCCCAGGTGCCCCCAAGATTTGTTTGACAGAACTGTTTTTTGTTTGTTTTTTTGTTTGTTTGTTTTAAAGCCCCAGGGAATTCCTCCCTGGATGACCCAGGATAGTGGGTAAGAGTGTCCCTCATATGGGGGCCTGATTATTAAGGTAACTGAGAGGGACCTTTTGTTCCACGTAGGGATCAGAATCCCTGGATCCACCTCCGACTAGCTGTGTGGCCTTTGTGGGGGGCGGGGGGAGTCACAGCACCTCTCCAAGCCTCAGTTTCTTCATCTGTAAAATGGACTTCGTAGTGTAAGGACATGAGTCTAAACCAAACAGCCGCCATGACAGGTTTTAAGTTCCCCCTCTGATCTAGAAGGCCGAGGTTTCAGTTCCCGGAAACTAACAGGCAGTTACACATTGCCTAGGGCAGAAGAGACCACCTTTGCAACACCCAATCAGGGAAGGCCAGCTACCACTCTCCACATTCCTAAGGGTGAGGCCTGCAGATGGGAACTTTAGATAGGACCCTGTTACCTCATGTTAAAGTCAACCCGGTAGTCGCCGGACAAGACCCTAGGCTCGCCCTATAACTGGTTGATTTTAAAGGTACTCTAAATGTTGTAATTGGATCCCGCCAAAAGTAACGAACACCCTGGACAATGTGTATGGTTAGAGTTACTGCCAATGCTGTTAGGCGATAATGATTGGACCCCTGTACCTGTGTCACAATTTCCTGTAACTCCCCCTTCCCAAACCCATAAAGGCCCTGCTCCCCCTTTGTTTGGGGCTCTCAGCACGGATCCACTGCGCTGGTGAAGTCTGTGAGCCGGAGCCCGAGCCCGTAACAAAGCCTTTTGCCTTTACATACGTGCCTCGGTCCCCTTGGTGGTCTCTGGTCGTTGAGGATATTGCGACTTGGGCATTACATCAGCACTGTGAGGAGTAATTGAGACTCTGCCCACGAAGGACCCGGCAGGGTGCTTAGCACCTAGGACATGCACAGCTAATGACAACTGTGGCTGTTTTGAAGATGTTACTGTGTGGACATCCTTCCAGAATAAACTTTTCTTCTTGGGGCCAGAGGGTTCATTCTTTGTTCCCAGCAACCGGAAGCATTTCAGCCGGATCTGCCTGAGAACTGGTGAATGAGTAGGTTGAATGTGAGGTCAAGGCCTGGAACTCCCCTTGTCTTACCTTTGTCCTCAGGTGGCAGGAAATTCCCTTCCAAGGGTCTTTGATCTTGCTAGGAAGCTGAAGGCGCAGGGGTGGGGTTGCTCCAGGCCCAGGGGAGGGTGGGGGGCAGAGAGGGAGATAAATTCCACGGAAGGAGGACTCACCCAGCATGTGTAAACAGACCCCAGTCTGCCTGCTCACGATGGTAATTTAAGACACGGCTTTTGCAACCCCGGGAGCTAGTGAAACGCGGCAGCCCCTTAGCTTGGATTTTTTAAGAGGATCCAAAGAGGTGCACGTTCATTACCACGCCGGCCACCCGGATACTAGGAGAAGCACTTGCATTATAGAGACCAAGGTTGCAGACTGCCCACAGGCCAGAGTCCCCCACAGACAGCTTTTATTTGTCTGTCTGTTTTGCATAGAATACGCTGCCACCATGTTTATTTAACATGTGGCGATCATACATCATGACGTCTCAGGAAATCAAATCCGGCAACAGTGGGCCCACATGCCTGCGTGGCAGCCACGGGCTGAGTTTGACACACGGAGGCCAGTTTTTCACGGCTCTACCAGGTTCCCTGCCTGGCCTCTGAGCGTGGGTCCCCGGCACAGCTGCTGCGGTGGGCACAGATTCAAGGACTCACGAGTCAAGACAGAGTGCAGTGAGTCACTCTTCCGGGGCGGGGAGCAGGGGGACACTGGCAATGTCCGGAACCACTTCCAGTTGTCACAGCTACAGGAGGGGACCACTGGCCTCTAGGGGGGTGGAGGCCAGGGATGCTGTCCCACGTCCTACAGCGCACATAGGACAGCCTCCACAATACACACGTCCCCAGCCCCACATGTCAAAAGGCACCCCGGAATAGGGGCGTCCGCAAACCGATCACGAGGGGAGAAATTGACTTGAAACATTAGCTCACCCATGTCTCCCGGAAGAAAAGCGGTTTGATGGTGGCGGCACTTGGTGACCGGGCCAGGTTTCAACTGGGAGAGTTGGGGGGAACGCCTGTGCAAGGACAGCACAAGCAAAGGTGAGGAGGCGTCTTGGATGGGGGAGGACAGCGGGAAGGACCGCATGATGACACGAGTGGTCCAAGAGCATGAAGTCCGGGATCGGATGGACTTGGGATTTGAATCCTGGCTCTACCCCTCACAGGCCTGTCAATGGCCTGACCCTCCTTTTGGTCTCCTGAAAAATGAGGGTAAGAAATGACGTTATGTGGGTACAGCGTCGTCTATGCCCACTCTGCACCCCAGCCATTCTGAAACGCTGGTGGTTTGCTCAGTGCTTCCCTGCTCTCTGTCTCCTCTCGGCCCTGCAGGTGCAGCGCCCCGTGCTTGGGGCCCTCTCCCTTTACCCCAGCTCCCTTCCCCATCACTTCTCTGGCCTTCAGGTGCCCGGGGGAAGCCAGACATGAAAGGCTGTATTCTCTATTGGTTAATGTGCCTGCTCCCCTCTTAATCCAGGAGCTTGGTTCTATGACAGCTCAGACTTGAGGGGTTAGAGGCCAGGATCCCACAGAGGCTACAGCCAGAGAGGCCATGGGCAAGCCACATAGCTTTCATGAGCCTGTTTGCTTATCTGTCTAGAACACAGCCTTCACAGGGTGTGGGAGTCCATGGGACACTCCCTGCAAAGCTCTTAGGACGGGGCCTGGCTCAGGACATCTTAACTGCTTTTAGAAAGATTAAGCTCTTGCTGAATACCCCCTGTGTGCTCTCTGTATACAGTACCCTCTGTGCTGCGGGAGGCCGTGGGAGTACAAAGTTTCCTAAGGACTGGTCTTGACTTTAAGGATCTGCCGGGTTAAGGATTTGTGGATTTTGCTGACTGGATTTTGCTGACATACACTTTTTAGGGAGGAGTTCCACTTCTAAGAATTTATCTGAAACGTGTGCAAAGATTCAGCTCTACCTAGGTTCATAGGGGTGAGTTTACAAAATGAAAAATTGGAAATGGTCTTCATGCCCAGCTCTAGGATACTGGTGAAACAGGGAATCTGACAAATGAAGCCGTATGAAGTCATGTGAGAGGAAGCAGAGATTTCTTGCTATGGGGAAATGTTATTATTAAGTGAAAAAATACATGAAACATTTTTTGTATATCATACATATAGACAGTAATACACCCAAAAGTTAACAGCGGATGTCTACATGTGATATTTACCATTTTACTTATTTATTTAGTCTTTATTGTTTTTTTATTTTGAGAGACAGAGACAGAGAGTGAGTGGGGAAGGGCAGAGAGAGAGGGAGACAGAGAATCAGAAATGGGCTCCAGGCTCTGAGCTGTCAGCACAGAGCTGGATGTGGGGCTCAAACACACAGACTGTGAGATCATGACCTGAGCCGAAGTAGGACACTTAACTGACTAAGCCACTCCAGGTGCACCTGTTTTTTTTTTATTATTCCAAATTTCCTTCTCTAAATTTTCTACAATGAACGTTCATTTATTCTGTAAAAAAAAAAAACAAAACACCACGGTTTAAGTTTTAAATTATTTTATTATTAAAATATAAGAAAAATAGTAATAAAAGTGTCCGTTTTACCAGCTGTTCCTGTCTCTCTTCCCAGCCTTCTCTCGTGACTCGATTCATCACTCCCAATAAACATGGGCTCATCATGTTACTATTCCTTACAGTATTTACTAGTATTGATTAACCTCAGAGTCATCCCACCGTGCAAGGCGATGTAAAGATGAATTAACTCACATTCTCAGGTGACTTGCATGGACACCAAGTTTCGAGATGGGTTGAAACAAGTTGTTCACCTCCCTCCAGGTGTTTATTCTCTTGTGATTCGCTTCATCCACCCACCCGCTTGGGAATGTTTAGGAGCGGTTATTTACTTGATGTACGCATGCGCACTTCTGGCGGCCGGTGGAGGCCGCGGGGCTGGGAAGCCCCGCCTCCCGACGCTTAGGATCGCTCCGTTCCGCCAGAACGCCCCTGATTGGTGGCCACGGCCCCGGGCCCCGCTGCCTATCAAAGTTGGCGGGAAAGCGGAGGTGGGGCAGCATGGCGGCGGCGGCGGCTGCTGCAGGGGCGGCCGACTCCTTCGCCGGCGGCGGCCCATCGGCCGTGCGGCTGCCGCGGTCGCCGCCGCTCAAGGTGCTGGCCGAGCAGCTGCGGCGCGACGCGGAGGGCGGCCCGGGCGCGTGGCGGCTGTCGCGGGCGGCGGCAGGCCGCGGGCCGCTGGAGCTGGTGGCCGTGTGGATGCAGGGCACGGTGGTGGCGGCGGACGGCGGCGAGGCGCGGCTTCGGGACCCCAGCGGGGCCTTCACGGTGCGCGGCCTGGAGCGGGTGCCGCGGGGGCGGCCCTGCCTGGTCCCAGGTAACGGCCACACTGGGACGCGGGGCGGGGCCCTGGTGGTGGGCCGCTGGGGGCGGGGCCTGGCCGTTGCCCCGCCCCGGCCCCCTTCCTTCCAGTCTCCCCTCCCCCCACCCCAACAGTCAAGGTGACCTGCTGGTAAGCCTCGTTTGCACCCCGCTTAGACCCGTCGGAATCCTCAGTGGAGGGGCCCCTAGCATCAGTGTTTGTATCAAGGCCCTTGCCCACAGGTGCTTTTTCTCTTCCATTAGGTTTTGGGGTTTTTTTTCTTAATTTATTTTTGAGAGACAGAGACAGCGTGAGCGGGGGAGGGTCAGAGAGAGAGCGAGACACAGAATCCGAAGACAGGCTCCAGACTCTGAGCTAGCTGTCAGCACAGAGCTGGAACCCACGAACCGTGAGATCATGACCTGAGCCGAAGCCGGACGCTTAACCAACTGAGCCACCCAAGCGCCCCTCCTCCATCAGGTTTTGGAAAACACTGTTTATCCCTAAAGTCTAAACTCTTGGAGAGCTCTGGGCGCCCGCTCCTTCGTGGAACTGCCTTAGGCTGTTCTCTAACGTTTGCCTCCGAAGTCAGCCCAGACACACCCGAGGGCTTGTTAGGACTCAAGCTATCTGTCCTCCGTGCTCAGAACTTTCATAGGTCTGGGTGAGGCTGAGAATTTGCATTTCCTTTATTATTTTTTAAGTTTTTTTTTTATATTTCATTAAAAATATTTTTAAATGTTTATTTATTTTTGAGAGAGAGAGAGTGCAATCAGGGGAGGGGCAGAGAGAGAGGGAGACACAGAATCTGAAGCAGGCTCCAGGCTCTGAGCTGGGCTGGAACTCGTGAGCGGAAGTCGGATGCTTTAAGGGGCTGAGCCACCCAGGCATCCTGATAATTTGCATTTCTAACCTGCTGCCGGGTGTTGCTGATACCGGTGTCCTTGGGGCCACAGTCTGAGAACCTGGAGGCCAGGATGGGTCTTCGGGACAACTGTATCTTCATCCTTAGGCTGCATTCCACGTGAGCTGCCTGGAGCATTTCACCTTTCTGGACCTGTCCTGCCTTTGTCAGAAAGGGGCCTGTTTGTGGATTCAGTTAAAAAAAAGAAAAAAGCCTACCACAGTGCCTGGCTCATAGTGAAGTTTCGGAAAAAACGTGATCATTGTTACTATGAAGTGCTCTTGTTCCCTTCTCCCCTCACCCCTTCGCCCCATCCTTCAGCGCCATCTCTCTGCCCTCACCCCTGTAGCATCACAGGGCCAGCCAACTGCAGGCTGCTGCCGTTTTGGATGGCCATGAGCTGAAAATGTGTTTGTTTTTTGTTTTTGCATTTTGTTTTGCATTTTGCATTTTTTGTTTTTTGTTTTTGAAATCGGAAGATTTCACGACATGTGAAAAGGATAAGAAATTGAAGTGCGTGGAGGCAGGAGCTATGTTCGAGGAAAAAAAAAATCACGGCACCAGCAGGGTGGGGGTGGCTGTGAAGAGGAAGCAGCTAGAGAGAGAGACCCTACTAGAAGCCACTGAGGGGGTCTGGGGCAGAAGAAGGCCCAATGGAAAGGAGGGGGCAGGCCTGGTGTTGGAGAGATGCTGCCAGAAGGGGAGAGGCAGAAGGTGTGGGTAGAGTGAACACTACGAACCAGGTTAGTTGTGGGGTCCTTCATGGAGATTTCCTGTTCACCTCCCCTGGTTGGGATCTTGGGCGTGTTCTTTTCCTTGGGTCATCAGTCATCTCTTTCTGAGGACTCTGCGTCTCCCAGCACATTGGAATTATTCAGAGGGTATTGGCAAAGTGTGGTTTTAGAGCGGGCCCGTGTCACATCGCTCGCTCCAGTGGAATCTGGTTCAGAGAAACCTAACCCCCTCGTGCAAGGGGCAGAAATCGAGAGGGGGAGCGTCAGCGTGCCAGGCTTCCTTCAGCCAGAGCCCTGGGGTCTGCGTGCAGACTCGCAGGGACATGCCGTGGGGGCCGCAGAGAGCCTGCCCTTCCCGCTGTGTTTGGGGTTTTTTTTACACAACTGAATTTTGTGCGGTTAAGACTGGCCAAGTTGTGCTTTCAAGGAGAGCCACTTCCCCAAGGGAATGGGAAGGGAGTCGTGGTTAGTATGTTGTCCTTAGATCCTCCTGACGGCAGCCCACCGTCTCCTCTCTTTGATTTGCTAGGATGTGCGCCCGCCTGGTGGCGAGGATCGGTCCCGGGCAGCTGGGACCACAGGGTGGCGTGGCAGGGCGCTGCGGCCAGCTGAGCTCCTCTGGCATCAAGAGGCACTTGGATTTACTCTGTGCTGTCGGGGGTGGGGGTGCCTGCAGAGAGGACTGACTGGTCCTGTGCACGGAGACCAGCCACATACCCTGTGGCGTTTGGGCAGGAAACGTAAGAGAAAAGCTTGGGGGGCGCTTGCCCCTGCCTTGGGACCACTGCGATGTGAGTCTCTTCCATTCCTGGGTCATAATTGTTTTTGCATGATGATAGCTTGCTGCGATTTCGTCCTAACATTTTTAACCCAGGAAGATTCAGATGTCACCCTCCAGGTTGAATGTTGAACTTACTGTCTGCCTACATATATATAATATATATGTAAATAGATATTATATATCATCTATGTGTCTATTAGATAGATCACTGACTGTCTTGGCATTTTGCTATCTACTCCCCCTCCCCCTTTTCTTGTCTCTAATTCTCCGCTCTGACAAAGTGAAGCTCTCTGAAGGACGGGGTCTCTGTTTTGTGTTTGTTTTTTGCATCAGTGCGAACATCACCATGGGCTTTTCGCTTTTCTTCTTCTAGGAAAGTATGTGATGGTCATGGGAGTGGTTCAGGCATGCGGCCCGGAGCCCTGCCTTCAGGCTGTGAAGATGACGGATCTTTCCGACAACCCCGTCCACGAAAGCATGTGGGAACTAGAGGTTGAAGAATTACACAGGAATGTTCCTTAGACGACGCTGGAACCGTTGCCAAAAACAACAGAAATCCTGAAACAATTTAACTGGTTCCAATACCGTGTGGATTTCACGCGTGCCATTCCGTGTATATTTCTCAAAAGCTGCTCGAAGAGTTTGCTTTGGTTGCCCAAGGACTGCGGAGGTAGGATTTCTAAATCCTGGGACACTCCCTTAGCTCGGTCCCCACGCCCCTTTGCTTCGTCGACCGTTTGCAGATGAAAAGCAGATGTGTGCTCTGTTTTGGGTTTTTTGGGTGTTTTTTT
>PISW01009064.1:0-65494 GCA_004023785.1 Mungos mungo | reverse complement strand
TCCAGCAGAGTGAGAATGATGATGGTTACGTTTCCTGTCACACTCAACAAGTAGGTAAAAAATAGAAAGAGGAAAATTACAACCTGCAATTCAGGGTCATTTGTCAGACCCAAAAGAATGAACTCTGTCTGCATTGAATGGTTCCTCATTTCTCTCCTATGGGTTTTAACAAAGCTACACAAAAAGAGAAAAAAAAATGATCAAGGTTAGATGTTAGAGTCAGTAAGAAAGAACAAAGAAGGAGAGAAAGAAGCTAACATTCACTGATCACCAACAATGTACCATGTGCTGTGTTTGGAGGTTTATATAAGTTTTCTTATTAATATCTGCAACAACCTTCTTCGAGCAGAATATTACAATCCTCAGTTTTTAGAGAGGGAAATTATGGTTCAGATTAAAAACTTTGTCTGGGGTATATATCTAAATGCTGGCTTTCTAAAGTTGGTAAATCTTTAATAAAGATAAATGCCCAACACATACCCACATAATTCATTTGAATATCTTGGGTGAGATCTAGGCATCTGCATTTCTACAAAGTTTACAGGTTCATAGCCAAGTATAGAAGTATTGTGTCAGTAATCCAATTGGAAACTGAATCCAAAAACATTTAAATACCACACCTTTGTTCTTTTTAATTTTATCATATGGAATATCCAGTATAAGATCTTAGCCTCAAATACATGAATAGATTTCAGAACATTTATGAATGCACTTAAATTCTATGGAAATTGTGTGTGAAGAGGGCACACAATTAAAAAAAACTTTTTTTTTTGAGAGACAGAGAGAGAGAAAGAGAGAAAGCGAGAGCAGGGAAGGGTCAGAGAGAGAGCGAGACACAGAATCCAAGACAGGCTCCAGGAGCTGAGCTAGCTGTCAGCAAAGAGCCTGACCTGGGCTCGAACCCACAAACTGTGAGATCATGACCTGAGCTGAAGTCGGATGCTTAACCAACTGAGCCACCCACGTGCCCCCAATTTTTTTTTAAAGGGCAGATAATACAACATGTTTAAGACTCACTAGAATATATGTTGCTGCTTCATGAATGGCAGCAATAAGAATATAATTCAAAATCTATGCCATCTGGGTGGCAAATTGGAAAATTGCAGATGGGACTGAAATCATAGAATATAGTCACAGCTTCTTGGTGTAAAAAGAAATTTCAGAGATCATTTATCCAATCTCGTATATAAAGCTAAATTCCTCTCTACAAAATTCAGGAAGGTATGTAGTTATTTAGGTTTTACTTTTAACACAATAATTCTGATAACAGATAGCTTTTAAGTCTAAGAAACACTTTATCACACAAATATAAATAAAGAGAGAAATTGTCCTGTAAATTTAAAAACATACAAACTCTTACAACCACATTTTAAATAATGATTTTCAACACCCTAAAACATTTTAGAAATTAGTTATATTGTTTACAAGCTCTATTATCAAAAGTTCTCTTCCTCCTCCTTCTTCAGAATGTTTTGTTAGCCACACTGTAGACCAGTTGGGCTATTTCCTATGGAATTTACCATTAACATGATCCCTAAGAGACAGAAAACAAAACAAACAAACAACAAAACACAAGTAAGCAAAAACAAAATGTATTTTCTTTTCTTCAAAATTATCTTTATCTGTGAAACTTTGGACTGCTGATAATGACTTTCTTTCCTAATACAGTCAACTCTTCAACTGTCTTTTAATTGCTACATACCTAAAATTTCTGCCATTTTATGTTTATTTCTTTTTAACAGTTCCCATGTCAAAATTTATGCCTGCCCAGAAAGATTATGTATAGCTTCTTTAATAGTTTTCTACTAGTTTGATTTAAAAAAAAATATTTTGACCTAGTTCAGAAGGTTGTCTGAATATCACAGTGATTTCCAGAATCAAGTGAGAAATTATGTAAAGTAATTCATAATACCTTCTGTCTAAAGCTACTTTGTGTTTATTGGCTGTTAAATGGAAGCAGTGTATTTCTTTTCACATCTATTCTCTTGAAATCACCATCTTCCTAACTCCTATTTTTTTAAATTAATGGATAGAAAAATATCTCTCTAGGAAGGTATAATTGGACAAAAAGAAATTGATATATAAAATGTAGCAAAATGAAGACCATAGAGTGAAGATTTCTCTCTTTCTAGAGATCATTTATTAGTCTTTTTTCCTCAACTTATGCATTGCTATATTAGATTTGTATTATTAATAAAAAACAGTGGACAGATTTAGGTGCATTTTGTAAATAGGTGCCTTTTATACATTTTGTATTTCTTTACCAAAAAAAAAAGATTAACTAAAAAAAATCAAGCACTTACAAATATCTGCTTTTGATTACCACAAAACCACCTTAATTTACAATTAAAAATAAAAGATCCAAACTCTAAAGCATTTACCTTAATTCCTGTGTTTTCTCATATTTTCTTCTAGGATGTGAGAAAAAAGGCAAAAAAAACCCCCACACCCCTAATAATGGATTATGAATGTACTCAGCTCATGGACTATATTGTTTCAGTGATCAATTGAAAGAAAAATGATTTTAAGTTGTAAGTTAATGCAAAAAGATGGACTATATGGTGTGGTTTCATAAATTTTCCACTTTTCGCCTCACCCTTGTATGTAAGTTTGAACTTAGACCAGTTCAGGATTTGGGTACTAATATATTTGATTTTATTTTAGGTAAGATAAATTCTCTAGCCTTACTGTGAACATATCTAGATTATATTTATTGTTAATATAAGTGAAATTTATTTTTATATTCTTTACATTTGGAAATGGAAATGGAAAAAATCCAGGAAGATCTGATAAAAGTGTTATTATATCCACTAGGTAGGGGGATATTTCACTGTTAATATTACATGCTAAAAGTGTTCTTATATTGTTTAATTATTTGCACACTCAAGGGATTTTATTGATAAGGGAAAAGCAACAAAACAATACAAAGAAACCATTACCCAGGGATTAATAATCAGAAGATACTAATGATATTTGGTAAAAGTAACTTGCATAGAACATTGTAAGAGAATGTGAAGGGTCAGTATCTGTGACAAAACAAATAAGAGCATTTAGTGGGTCGCAACAATATTAATTTTACTATTCCATAATTAACTTTAATATTTCAGGTTGGAGGTGTATAGTCCCATTAGATTTACCACACTTAAAATCTTTTGTTTAGAAAGCCCTTGTGAAAATGGTTGCAAAGTTACTCATTTTATCATGTGTTGTGGCATGCTTCAAGGTAACTGACTTGGGGACCCATCATCTGAGAAAATAAAGCCCAACAGAATGTGGAGAGCAGTATCCTAAGATCCCAAAGAAACATTACTAAATGGAATGAGATATGAGGCTAAGTGAAGATATGACACTTGTAGCCAAGAAGTCTAGTGGCATTGAAGGAAGGATGACACCCGGACATTGTGACTTTAAGGTATTTCTCTGAAATGTGTTAGAAAAATAAAAATATTAACAGTAAGGGTGTCCCAATCCTTGTCTTGTCACATAGGAAAGAAATAGAAAACCTGTGAGTTAGAAAAGAAACCCAGCCTACCCTGCTAACATACCTTAACACAGGATATTTGCATGAACAATGAGGCCATCAGGAGGCACAAATGCTGCTGTTGGAAAGTTGTACCAGGAAAACCGAGTTCTTTTTCTTCATGATGGCTTTCTTCCAGGCACATAATAGGCACTGTTTCTGCTCATTCCCACTGGCACAAACTGTAAAAATAAAATTCTCATTACATGATTATTTGTAGCTCTGACTTACTTCCGACGGTATCATTCTTGCGATGACAAAGAAGAGATTTGATAAATCCAAACTTTAAGTTCTTGATTAACTGAGCCTGAGAGATTTGAATTTATACTAAAATAATTCTAAAAGAAGATATCATAATTCTCAATAATGAATAAGCTAGCCTTTTTGTTGAAAACATAAGAAAAAAGGGACATATTAATTATGTCATAGTTGGAAGGAAAGGAAATATCTGAAATGGAAGAGCAAATATTCTTTTATGAAATTGAATTATTAAGGAATACAGAAACACTAAGAAATGAATAATTTGTGTTCAAAGAATAAATGAAGGCATTCCAGCTATGAAGTAAAAGATAGGATAGAAAAGGGGAAAATATGAATTTTCATATTGGTAGCACAGAAATGAAAGTATAATTTCTTTTTTGTTGTTGTCCTAGAAATATCAGCATTTATTATGTCTTAGAAAATCAAAATGAAAGATTTTCTAGCCCCTCCTCTCTGAACAAATTTTGAAATCCAAGGAGTGCGTCAGCAGAAGGTGGTAGTGAATTGTTTTATTCTTTGTTAAGTTTTTCTCCCCTGTATTTATTGAGTATAACTGACATATACCATTGTGTAAGTTTAATTTTTTTAATATTTATTTATTTTTTGAGAAACAGAAAGAGACAGGGGAGGGGCTGAGAGATAGGAAGTCACAGTATCCAAAGCTAGCTCCAGACTCTGAGCTGTCAGCACAGAGCCCGAGGTGGGCTTGAACTCACAAACCGTGAGATCATGACCTGAGCAGAAGTCTGACCCAGGCGCCCCTTACAGTGTGTAATTTTAAAGTGTACAATGTGTTGATTTGATACACCTGTACATTGTAAGATGATTAGCAGCTAAATATTAGCTAATACTTCAATCATGTCACATGATTACCATTTCTTTTTTTGTGGTCAGATCATTTAAGAGCTACTCTGTTAGCAACTTTCTAGTGTATAAAACAGTATTATTAACTATAACAACCATGCTGTACATTAGATCTCCAAAATTTAATTGTCTTATAAGTGGAAGTTTGTACAACATCTCTTCATTTCTCCAAAATTCCAGCCCATGCTAACCAAAATTTGACCCTGTTTTTAAAAGTTTTGCTTTTTCGGATTTCACATATAAGTGAGATTAAGCAGTGTTTTGTCTTTCTCTGTCTCATTTATTTCATTTAGCATTATGCCTTCAAATGGCAGGATTCCCTTTTTCATGGCTGAAGAATATTCCATTTTATATATTTCACTATATATTCATATATACATATCCATATATGGTCATATCTCCTTTATCCATTCATCTATACATGGACATTTAGGTTTTTTTCCGTATCTCAGCTATTGTGAATAAAACTGTAATGAACACGGGAGAGCAGGTAACTCTCCAAGATTCTGATTTCATTTTCTTTAGATATATATCCGGAAGTGAGTTTACTGATTTTTCTTCTGCTTGGTTCAGTCTGTTGTTGAAGATTTTTATTGAATTCTTCAGTTTTGTTATTGTATTCTTCACTAGGATTTTGGCTTTTTTTTTTTTCTCTTTGGATGGTTTCTATTTCTTTGTTGTGCTGTTCTTTTTCTTTGTTGAACTCATTTTGTTAATGCCCTATTTCCTTAGTTTTGTTGAGTCATCTCTCTCTGTGTCCTGATGGTTCACTAAACTTCATCAGGAGGAATATTCTGAATTCTCTATCAGCCAAGTCACATATTTCAATTTCTTTGAGGTCAGTAATTGGAGATTTATTAGTTTCCTTTAGTGATATCAGGTTTATGTGATTCTTCATGATCTTGTATCCTTGCATTGATATCAGCACATTAGAGGAAACTGTCTCATTTTCCAGGCTTTATTGGTTCTGTGTGGCAGGAAAAGACCTTCATCAGTCAGGCCAGCCTGGGGTTATGGGCAGGTCACTGACTATGCAGTGCGGCAGGGCTTGTTATCAGGGCTATAGTTGGTCAGGCCTCTGCCTGTGCTCTGTGGTTTGGGGGGACTGCTGGCTGGACTCTATATCAAGTGAGGCTGCTGAGTGGGCTCTGAGTCAGGTGGGACCACCAGCTAGGCTTTGCAGTCGCCTCTGGTTGCACAGTGTCATAAGCTATATTCCTTGGTAGGGCAATGCTGCTGTTTGTACTCTGCGACTGGGCAGGACTGTGGACTGGCTTCAATAAATGGTCCTTGTTGGGTGGGGTCTCAGGCTGTGCTCCCCAACTGGTTGGCACTCTTGGCTGGAGTCCTTGTTCAGGTGGGGCCACAGACAGGGCTTTGCTGTCCAGTGAGGCCTCTGTGACTAGATGGGGCCATAGGTTGTGCCTGAATTTGGGCAGAGCTATAGGCTGGCCTTCCTGATTGGGTAGGCAGCTGGCTGTACTCTGCTGTGGGAGGAGGGCACTGGCTGGGTGCTCTGTTGTTGGGTGGGGCTGGAGACTGTGTTCTGTGATTATAGGGGTGGTCACCAGCTGTGCTGTCTGACTGGATGTGTCCAAAGGCTGTGTTCAGCAATCAGGCATGGCCAAAGCCTAGGCCTTGCAGCTGGATGGGCTTGTAGGATGGGCTCTAGGGCTAGATACTACCATAGATTTGGCTCTCAGACTCCTCAGCATCTCTATTCAGGCTCTCTTGTTTTGTGGGGCTGGAGGTTATTCTCAACAATTGGGCAAGGCTTCTAAGCCTGGGTCCCTGCCTGAGCAGGGCTGTTGTATGGGCTCCCCAGTTGCCTACTTTCTCTGGCCAGGATTCCTGGTGGGGCAGGACTGGAGGCTACGTTCAGCATTTGGGTGGGACTTGCAACTTGCTTCCCTGCCTAGGTGGGCAACAGAATGTGCTCGGTGGTTACCAGCATTTTCAGCCAGGCTTTCCATTGAAGCAGAACTGTTGGAGTGGCATTGAACTTCCTTCCCTGCCCAGGAAGGGCTGTAAAATGGGTTCTGTAGCTGGTACCACCTGTTGTCTGGGAACACAAATCAGGCAGACTTCGGTTGGGCTTCCTGTGCAGATAAGGCCACTTTGCGATGGGCCTCCTTTCTGCATAAGTGCCACTGCTATCAGGACCGAGATCTGCAAGACTTGAGGGATGATTACTATAAATCCCATTCTCATTTTTCATTTCTATCTGATATCCAGTGGTCTAGTCCCACAGATTCCCCCAGTAATCCTTGTAAAGTGAGACTCAAGTGGGGCTCCTGGGAAGCATTTTACAATGTTGATGAAGCTTGAAGTCCACCTTGGGCTTCTTCTCCCTGGAGAAATCATAGGCCAGGGTGTGGGGGGGTCCTCCTGGTGTAGTGTCGATAGAGCCTGGGGAAACGGTGATGTAGCTAATGTGAAACCTGTTAAAGTTTGATTTTCCCTTTCCCCACCAAGGGGTAGAGACTCCTGGAGAAGCCTCTGCCTCTCCTTGAGAGTCCTTCCTCAAGAACTTTGGGTGTCATAAATCCAAAACGAATTAGAAACTGAGTGTCAGACAGCACAAACTTTATTCAATGGCCAAAGAATGGAGAGTTGGGGATCTAAAATCACAGATCAACTTCTCATTTGGGGTGTGTTCAGAGCAGTTTTGTAGGGTTAGGATAAGTAGGACAGAATTATGCATAAGATTTTCTGGAAAGTGGCATGGCTTTTCTGGAAAGGGGGTGCCACCTCTTTTTCTTCCTAAAATGGCTCTGGTCAGTACTCTCATGGCTCTTGTGGGTGTGTCATTTATCATGCTAAAGTATTACAATTAGCATATAGTATAATTCTTGGAAATTCATTCAGGTTGTTGCATGTATCAGCAATCTTCATTGCTAAGTAGGATTAAATGATATGGATTTAATCATGCACCCGTTGGAGAACTTCTGAATTCTATGAGTTTTGGCTGTTATGAATAACGATGTTATAAATATTCATGAATAAGTTTTTGCATGAGCATGTTTTCACATCTATGGGCTACAATGTGGAGGAGTGCAATTGTCGCCTTAGATAGTAGATGTAAGAAGTTACTTATAAGAAACTGCAACACAGTTTTCCAGAGTGGCTATTCCACTTTATATTCTCACCAACAATGCCTTAGTGATCCAATTTTTTCACATCTTTGCTGGACTTTGATATTGTCACTTTTTTTTTTTTTAGCCATTCTGAAATGTGTGTGGTGATAATGGCTGTAGTTTTAATTCATTTCTCTAAAGGCGAATGATGTTGAAAATATTTTCATGCATTTATTTGCCATCTATATATTTTATTTTGTAGAATATCTCTTAGTGTCTTTTCCTCATTTTAAATTGGATTCTTTATGTTTATACTTTGACTTGATGTTGAGAGTTCTTTATATATTTTACATACTAGTCCTTTGTTTGATAGATGATTTGTACATTTTCTCCTAGTCAATGGGTTGTTTTTTTTATCCTCTTAGCAGTGTGTTTTACAGAATAAATACTTGTAATTTTGATTCGGTTTAATTTATTTCCTTTTCTTTTTATGGATTGTGCTTTTGGTTTCTTTTCACTGATTGTTCTCTTTATGTTGCCCTAGAATGCAGCAATTCTTTTTGTTTTGAAATAAAATTTTTTAAAGTTTGTTTATTTCTTCTGAGAGGCAGAGAGAGAGAGAGAGAGAGAGAGAGAGAGAGAGAGAGAGAATCCCAAACAGACTCCAAGCTGTCAGCATGGGGCAGGAGGTGGGGCTCGAACTCCCAGTGAGATCATGACTTGAGCTGAAATCAAGAGCTGGAGGCTTAACTGACTGAGCCACCCAGATGTTCTTTCAAAATAAAATTTTTATCCTTTTACAATTTTCATTTAAATCTATTATCCACCTTCAGTTATTTTTTACATAACTTGTGAAGTTTAGGTTGAGGTTCTTCTTTATGTTTTGTTTTGTTTTGGTCTGTGGATGTGCTCTTGCTCCAGTACCACTTATTGGAAAGCTATCCTTCTGCATTGAATTGCTTTTGCACTTTATAAAAAGTTAAGCACATTGATGTGTGTGTACTTCTGAGTTCCTCTTTTGTTCTGTTGATCTATGTGAATAGCATAAAGTTTAGAACACGGTAACTAAAAAGAAAGTCTTGAAGTCTGGTGGGCTAACTCCACCTACTTTTTCTTCTCTTTTTCAAAATAGTTTTGCCTGCTTAGGCATCTTGCTTTGCCTGCCTCATCTTGCTTCCCTGTACAAATTTTACATGGATTTTGCCCACATATGTAAAAAATCTTGCTGGAATTTTGATATAAATTGCATTAAATTTGTATGTTCAGGAAGTGTATAAATAATTGAATATTAACAACTGTAATAGGCAAGTGCTTTTGGAAATACAGCGTTTGATAAAATTTTTTCAGAAGCTGATTTCCAGGCTTAAGTAGCTTCACTGATAAAATATCTGAAAAATTTAAGGAATAAATAACATCAAATTTTACATAACAATTTCCAGAGCATAGATAAGAAGAATTTCCTTTTCTAGTTTTATGGAACTAGCATAACATTGATATCAGTAACTGTCAAGTTAAAGAAAATAAGTTAAAATTATAAACTAATCTCCCTTTGGCTTATGGCAAATTAAAAATGTATTAACTAATTAAATCTAATGATATATGAAATTGATATTACATCATGACCAATTTGAATTAAGTCTAGATTGTGATATTGATTTGGTACTAGAAAGCAAATTAATGATTCATTACATAAACAAATAAAAATCATATGTTAATCTCAATAGATTAAAAACAGCATTTGATAAAATCCACTACTCATTTATCACAAGATTCTTGACAACCTCGGGGTATAGGGAGTTTCCTTAATTTGATTCAGAAAACCTAAAAAGTAAAAGTAAACTCTCTAGCAAATGTCATATTTAGTGGTGAAATATTAAAAGCTATCCCTCTGAGATGAGAAAAAAATCTACTCTCATTATTTATATTCACAACATTGTATTCATAGTTTAGGCCAGTTTAAAGAGGCCAGATAAAGTAAGAAAAGGTCAGCCAATTGAAAAAGGAAAAATAAGTGTTACCTGTTATAGATAACAGATAGGTATAGATTATTGATTGATATAGATATACACGTACATAGGAAATCCAAATGAATCTAGAGAAAATGTGAAAATTAAACACTGAGTTTAGCAAAGTCACTCGTCACATACAAATATAAATTGTATATTTATACTCATAGCAAAGAATTAGGAAATGAAAATAAAATAAAATACTGATTTTATTTACAGTGACATAAAAATATTAAATACTGGGTCACCTGGGTAGCTCATTTGGTTAAGCATCTGACTGCAGCTCAGGTCATGATCTCACTGCTTGTGGGTTCAAGCCCCGTGTTGGACTCTGTGCTGATGGTGTGCAGCCTGTTTGGGATTCTTGCTATCTCCTCTCTCTCTCTTCCCCTACCCCACTTGTGTTTTCGCTCTTTCTCAAAATAAATAAATAAACTTAAAAAAATTACCAAGGAAGGAATCTATTAAAATACATACAAAACTGCTGCCCTGGAAACCCACAAAAGAATCAGTTTATTATATGAAACTAGAGTGATTTTTATTTTATTTTTTAATATTTTTTAATTTTATTTTTGAGAGAGAGATAGAGTGCAAGCAGGGGAGGCTCAGAGAGAGAGGGAGACCCAGAGTCTGAAGCAGGCTCCAGGCTCCAGGCTCTGAGATGTCTGCACAGAGCCCTGTGCAGGGCTGGAACTCACAAACCAAGAGATCATGACCTGAGCTGAAGCCAGATGCTTAACTGACTGAACCACCCAGGCCCCCCTAGAATGATTTAAATAAAAGGAGAGTCAAAACTGAAATCAAGCATTTAAAAAAGACACATGAAACGATGCTCAGCGTCACTCATCATCAGGGAAATACGAACCAAAACCACACTGAGATACCACCTCACACCGGTCAGAGTGGCTAAAATGAACAAATCAAGAGCATATAGATGCTGGTGAGGATGTGAAGAAAAGGGCGCCCTCCTACACTGTTGGTGGGAATGTAAACTGGTGCAGCCAATCTGGAAATCAGTGTGGAGGTTCCTCAAAAACTATTGATAGAACTCCCCTATGACCCAGCAATAGCACTGCTAGGGATTTACCCAAAGGATACAGAAGTGCTGATGCATAGGAGCACATGTACCCCAATGTTCATAGCGGCACTTTCTACAATAGCCAAATCATGGAAAGAGCCTAAATGTCCATCACGTGATGAATGGATAAAGAAGAGGTGGTATATGTACACAATGGAGTACTACATGGCAATGAAAAAGAATGAAATCTGGACATTTGTAGCAAAGTGGATGAACCTCGAGGGTGTCATGCTAAGCAAAATAAGTCAGGCAGAGAAGGACAGATACCATATGTTTGCACTCATAGGTCTAACAGGAGAAACCTAACAGAGGACCATAGGGAGGGGAAGGGGGAAAGAGACCTGGGGAGAGAGAAAGATACAAATCATGAGAGACTATTGAATACTGAAAACGAACTGAGGGCTGAAAGGGGAGGGGTACGAGGGAAGGGGGTGATGGTCATGGTGGGGGGCACTTGTGGGGAGAAGCACTGGGTGTTGTATGGAAGCCAATTTGACAATAAACTATTATTAAAAAAAAATAAAACACCATGAAAACACCAGTAGTTGATGAAATAATGAAGGGCGACTGTGTCCCTTCTTGATACTGACACTGTTCCTGTGTGGCTACCATTTCCACAGAAGATCATAGTCTGTCATTGCTACAATAGGACACACACAGGTAGTTCATTTGGGGTAAATGGATTATCCAACTGTGTTTTGTAAGCGGCAGGTACCTCTCATAACTCTTTCTGAGAACATATAGAAAATTAAAGTTTACTAAATCTTATTTGTCTTTGAGTTTAAAATTTAGAAGGCAGTGTAGAGCCTGTGCCAGATCTTTTGTCCTTCCTGCTCGCACCCTCTATCAAAAATAAAAATTAAAAATAATTGAATTCTTAATTATATATTGTTTATGATAAAGAATGCAGACATGTCATTCAATATTTATCTTAACTTTTTATCACTTAGGTTTTTTTTAAATTTCAAACTGTATCAAAGATTCAAAATTTAATTTTTTGATCTAGCTGTGACGTGTAAAACTGATATCCCACAACAAAGAGTATTAACAATGAGCTTGCAGAATCCAATATATGTAATGGTAAGAACTGAGGATAAAGTAGAAGTATCTTTTGCTGACAAAAAGAAGTGGATAGCTATACATAGCCATGTATTAGAAATTTCAGTGTTGTAACAATGTCAGTTCTGTCCCAGTTTATCTATTGAATCAATGTGATGCAAAAACCTATCACTTTAATTTTAAGAAATTTCAAAAGCTTATTCTAAATTTGGATGGAAATGCAAAGGATGAAACATAGCTACACAATCTTGAAGTACAACGAAGTTGGAAGTCTTACTGCAAATATCAAGATTTCTAAAGCAACAGCAATTAAGATGTTGTGATATTGGGACAAGAAAAATTTAAAAGACGAAATGGGCCAGCAAAATAAAATAGAAATTCCAGAAACAGATCTAGACTTATTTGATTACCTGAATTAGGGCAATTTCACAGCTGCAAGGAGAAAGGAAAGATTCAATGATTAATGCCATGTCAATTGAATACTCGTATGGGAAGAATGAATGAAGTTTAACCCCTACATTATGCCTTAGTATAAAGTGAAAGTTTATCATAGTGCTTGTACTGTTTTTCTCTCCAACTGGCAGGTTATGAACCACACTGGAAAAAATTTTGTTAATTCTGCCAATTTTAATCAGGTTTATATGCATAGATCAATGAATGAATGAAAGAGATCTGACAGTTACTAATTTGTCCACCTTGAATTTTAGACACTCAGGATCCAGAGAAATAATTACTATGTGGGACTGTGAAGCCATTGGATCTACTGCAAGATGGTTGGATGGGATTCCATCACTTGGCTTTGAAACAGACAAACTCTACTTGCATTTGTGTCCTGTGGTGTCAGAGTCAGTTCCAGCAAAGATCGAAAGGTCAATTTTAACACACCTTGGAAAAATTGGGGAGTGTGTTTTTCCTAGGTCTAGAATTACTCTGATGAGTGACCATACCTCTTCTTGGGGAAGGATTGGCCAGAAAACTTTTGTTGGTATTTTCTGTGACATTGCAGGATCCTTCCTCAAAAAGACATGGACTCTCATTCAATAACAGGTTTGACATTGGAAACTGGCTCAAGTATGGAAACTGGGTAAGAGACTATGAATTCCCATTGAGGTGGCTTTCTTCAGTTTTCTTTTGGAAAGTTATTGATTACATAGATTAAATAATACTCTCTTTTGCTGCCCATTTCAGTCTTATTCTATTAGATATCGTCAAAGAGCTCTGTAGGTCAGAATGCATTTCCATTCCCAGGTAAATGAAAATTAGTCCACCTTGCCCTTGACAGTGAGTGTTGCTGCCTGGCTGTTGATAATCTGAATCTTATCATTGACAAATAGCAGGTTCCCTCACTCAAATCTCTGATTTACAAAGAACAGTCATGACTAAGGTCCCAATGATGATGTTGCTTCTAATAGAACATAGCTTATTTGTTTTGTGAAGAGATTTTCTATTGGCTTCTCGGAGCTCGTGTGTTCTCTGGTTTTAGTTGGCAAATCCAATCTAACTTTTTGAGACTTTGGGCACCATTTATAAACACTGTGTTAAGCCTCATTTACTGTAGGCTCCAATGTGTCCAAGCTTCAAGGAATCAGACTAGCATTACATTAGGACTAGCTCTGGGTGCTTTCGCCTGGATGTGAAATTATGAGTCCTTAAAGAATGTTCCTTTATCAGTAGTCTGCCTTATTCAACATTTTATTTAACTCTTACTCAAGTCTAGTATTCTCATGGTCCACTCTTAGTGTGTTATCTTGATTCCTACAGTACACTTTTGCTATTTTGATGAATAATTATTTTCCTTCTGTAGAAGGGAAACTACTTCCATAGGAAGGCCATGTTGTTATAGAAGCCACGATTTGAGGTGAGGGCAGATTTTAAGGAAAGTAAGGATCATCTTCCAATGAATTTGCTTCAGATGAGGACTATACATATTCCAAGGAGGAGGAGGCTGTTATTTTCTAGCAAGGAAGACTGGACCACTTCTTTAAGTCAGAGAGTGTAGGAGAATCTAGAAGTTTAAGATTCTTAAGCACAGTTACTCAGATATTTCCATTCTAGTCTGGAAACTCAGGATAAGAGTAAAACACATGCTTCAGAATTCTTCCACTAGGAAGGTCAAGGGAGAATGTGTATTTATACACTAATTCATCTCAGTCATTTAATGAGTACTGCTCTTGAGGAGTTTTGATTTTAGACACTTCTGTGGTGCCCCAAAGATGGGCACGGTAGACCTCTGGGGCCATAAAACAGACCTTTGGCCCTATGTATCTTCTGGTAGATGGAAGTCAGGAAGTCTGGCTGGTGCTCATCACAGCAGGTAGGATGAAAAGATATGCATGGAGTATTGCAGCATCTTCCATGGGCCTCACCTAAGTACAAATGTTCTGAGGATATATATGTGTACATGCAGGAGGGGGACATACACTGTAAGTCTCAGTGAAACTCTGGCCAGAAATGCCAATATGAAACTCAGATTTGTCAAATTAGGGTTTTTAGTAAAATAGGCAAGTCAAGGAAATATGCAGAAGTTGGCTTTTAATTCACGCCATTTGCACATTAACTTGAGCAGGAATACAACTGCCTCTTCCTGTGAAAGTTTACCTTGAAGAAATTTCTAAATCTTTATTAGAATATATATAAATGTACAGCCTATATTTATATTACATATTCTCTATATATTTATATATAAATATACATAGAAATATATACATATGTATTTATAATATAAACTTTATCTGAGAAGATGAAATAAATTTGACAGTCTAAGCAATTAAAATCCTCAATCTCTTTCTATAATTTCCTAGTGCCTTTCCCTAGAGATAATGAAAGATTTTCACATTTCATTTATGAATCATTATTATGCAACTAGGGGGCTATTTTATCAATGTACTTACTGATGCACTAGTTAAAAAGATAAAGGAGAGCTCTTATTTTAAACTTTTTAAAGGTTTGAGGAAAAACATCACTTGTAATAAGAGAGCTGTTGAGTCAGATACCTTAGGTTTAAATGGAGTCTCAAGTAGCTGCCCAGTCTGTTACTTCATTTTAAACAATTAAGATGAAATTAATATCTACATACATAGTCATTGTGTGTATAAAATAACCCACTTAAAGTGCTTAGTCCAAGGAAAGGCATGACATAAATGCACAAGATATATTAGCTATTAACATTAGGATATATCTTTTTAGCACTTTTGGACATTTGAGGAGAATTAGGAGATTAGGTGAAGGTCAACCTGGAACTGAAAAATTCAAGAAGCCTAGAACCATGCTTGTAGTCCCAATTACTGTCAGAGCTGAGCGTCTGGGCCCACAACACTAGAGTTCCTATAGCTGCAGGATGGACCTGACCCCACAAAATAGTCAGAGAAGTTTCCAGCCTCTCTATGACTCTTGGCAGATCAGCGGATACCAAAAGTCTTCGTGTAGTTGTTGATTTGATTTTCTTAATTTCTCCCTGGGAGCTTTTAGAGGGTCCTAAAAGCCTACAAGTTTTTAGAAAACTGAAAAATAAACCAATCGCAACAGAGTAAAGTGTTGAATTATTAAAAATGCTACTTCATGCAAGTAGGGAATTCAGGTTTGTCAAATTAGGGTTTTTAGTAAAGAAGGCAAATCAAAGAAATATGGGGAAGTTGCAAAAGGGAGTCCAAGTTAGTTTACAAGTTTGAGTCAAGAATATTTTAGAGCAAGTAGATCAAGAAAGATAGAAGAAATGATAGCGGAACTATTGATGCACTGGGAATCAGAGGATGCTACCTCTATTAGAAGAATCTCTGACAACATCTGACGGCATTCTGCTCCCTACCACCTGTTCTATTTATTTGATTGTAATGTCTTGTTTTGGAAGCAGTGTGGTCCTAGAGTCATAACCATATTATTATAAAAATATTCAATACTCTTTTAAATAAGGTTAGTGTTATGTTATAAGGCTCATCTTCATTCCAATCTCCACTTGTTGATATGATAACCTAAAAAATTAAACTTTATAATTTTGTTGTGCTATATACATATTGAAACAAAATTATTGCTATTTTAGCAATGCAATGTTGCATTCATATGATGTGTTCTATTTACTAAGGCTTCCATATATTTTGTTGGTTTAATTTTCTTAATTTCTCCCTGAGTACCACACACTTCCTTTGATTTGCTGTTGCTTGCTTGCTTGCTGAAGTTACAATACAGATTTCAAAAAACAATACATGCTTCAGGTTTTTGGATGCTTAATGCATTAACAATAGTCCTACTGATTCCCCAAACTCAATTACCATTTTTGTCTTAGAAAAATAACTTCTTAGTCCTTTTGAGAAGAGCTTTTATCACTTTGTTTATGAAACTTATTTGTGATCTTGCTAATTTCAACATTATAGATGAATTCTTCATGATCTATATATAAATTTTATGAATTGCTGTTTTGGTTGCTTTCATGTAAATTTTGTCTCAGAATTCTTTGTTTTTAAAGTTAATTTTCTTTATTTTGAGAGAGACAGTGAGAGAATGTGTGAAGGGGAGGAGCAGAGAGAAAGGGAGAAAGAATCCCAAGCAAGCTCCATGCAGATGTGGGGCTCAAACTCACAAACCACGATATCAGGCAAGCACAAATCAAAAGTTGGATACTGAATGGACTGTGCCACCCAGGCAGCCCTGTCCCAGAATTCTTAATAGTGACAGAGATTTATTTTTACATTTTAGGTATACATTTTTTTCTGTGATGTATGCTACTTGTGGGCATGATTATTGTTGATTTTGTTCTGTACTTTATTTTAATTATTTAGTATGAATTAGTGATTTTAATGAATCAAGTCATTATTTAAGAAGGTATGGAGAGAATAGTAAAAGTGAGCACTACTACTTAATTTTTAATTGTAAGTCTAATACTTTATATCATTTATATTTATTCATATTTTGTCTCTCAAAATTTTGCTTGGTTTGCCCTTTTTATAAGGGTGGATGTGATATGGTATTTTGTTCTTCATAGACAATTAATAAAATATCAAGACTAGACATTTACAAGAGGTGACCTTACTAAGGAAGGGGAAAAGTACTGGATATAAGTAACATGTTGACAGAGTTAATTTGAATGGACTTTAGATTTGGAAGGAACAAATTATTTTAGGAGCTTAATGATATAGGCTTTGGGAAGCCAATCTCTTATGAAAACTTGCATCATCACTTTAACATTCCTTTATTTCTTGGAAGATAAGGCAATCCTTTTGATTGAGTCATTGAAAGCTTGTTTTACTTGCTTGTTTCTCAAAGTATAAATAAAGGGGTTCAACATAGGAGCGATGGAAGTAATTAACATTATTACACCCTTATTTATGGTCACTGATTCCTTCGCTGAAGGTTTGACATAGATGAAGATACAGCTGCCGTAAGTGATAGAAACCACAATCATATGGGAAGAACAGGTAGAAAAGGCTTTTTTCCTTTGGTGCGCAGAAGGGAATCTTACAACAGTCTTGATTATGTGTATGTAGGAGAGAACCACACAAAGAAGTGTTGTGATGAAGGTCAACACAGCACAGACTATAACCATCTGCTCAATGACCCATGTGTCTGAGCACGAAATCTTAAGAAAGGGGGATACATCACAGAGAAAGCTATCAATGATATCTGAGTCACAGAATTCCAGATTTTGGCTCAAGCTAAATGGTGGGAGTATGATTACCAAGCCAGCCATCCAACAGCAAAGGATGAGCCTTCTACAGACCCTGCTGTTCATAATGATGGTGTAATGCAGGGGTTTACATATGGCCACATAGCGGTCATAGGACATGGTACCAAGGAGAAAAAATTCTATAACTCCAAAAAGATCAGTGAAAAATGCTTGAATGGCACAGGCACAGTAGGTGATAGTTTTGTCACCTGTTGATAGGTTATATAAGTATCTAGGAATACAAGCTGATGTGAATAAGATCTCTAAGAAAGAAAAATTTTGTAGGAAAAAATACATTGGTGTTTTAAGGTGAGAAGACACTAATGTAAGTGAGATAATAGCCAGATTCCCAGTTATACTTAATAAGTAGGTAAAAAATAGGAAAATTAAAAGTAGACCCTGAAGTTGTGGATCATCTGTTAGTCCCAGGAGAATGAAGGTTGTTATTGTATGGTTTTTCATCTCTGACTTCTGATTTCTGTCCAGTCTGCATGAAAAAGATCAGTTATTTTATGAGCATATAGGGCTGTCAAAGTTTAGTAGTGATGAGGTGCCTGGATAGCTCAGTCGGTTAAGTGTCTGACTTTGGCTCTGGTCATGATCTCGTGGTTCATGTGTCCGAGCCCTGCAGCAAGCTCTGTGCTCACAGCCAGAGCCTGGAGCCTGCTTAGGTTCCTGTGTCTCCCTCTCTTTCTTTCTGCCCCTCCCTCATTCTCTCTCTCTCTCAAAAATAAATAGAAGCATTAAAAAAAGTTTAGTAGTGATAAACGGTGACAAAGTCAAGCAGGTAACTGGTTCACTTTGAGATTTATTTTTCAATTTGGTGATTAATATTATTAATATACCGGCGGACTTAGTTTTTAAATATTCTTCTTGTAGTTTTTGAAGTGAAACTTTTAAAGCTTATTTATTTATTTGTTGTAAGGAAGAGAGAGAGAGCATAAGCAAGGGGAGTGGGCAGGAGAGGGAGAGGGAAAATCCGAAACAGGCTCTGCACTGTCAGCACAGGGCCTGACATGGGGCTCGATCTCATGAACTACAATCAAGAGTCAGACTGAGCCACCCAGGTGCCCCAAGGCAAAATTTTTTACAGATCAACTTCCTTGGACCACAATCCAATAATTCATGGATTCTGTATCTCCGTTGAATTTTTCCAAATTTATTTTAAAGTTCTGTCTATATTCTGGATTGGTTTAATTGACAGTGCATTGTGATATCAACAATGTTAAAATTTTCTTTTAGTCCCATGCATTCTTCTCTATGTTTTAAAATAATTTTTAAAAATTTGAGTATAGCTGACTTAGAATGTGACTACTGGGTACTTACCTAAAGGAAATAAAAAACACTAATTCAAAAAGATAAATGCACCTCTACGTTTATTGCAGCTTAATTTATAATAGCTAAGATATGGAAGCAATTTAAGTGTCCATTGATAAATGAATGGATAAAGAAGATGTATATAGTTCAATGGAATATTGCACAGCCATTCTCCTCTGTTTTGGAGCTGAAATCTTAAAGTGCACAACCAGTATCTGATCTTTGCTGGTAGCTTGATCCTTGATAAAATACATTTAGATAACTAATAATTTGGGCTTGCTAGAGAGGCTCTCCAAAGCCCATTCATCAATTACAACTTTATACTCAACCCCTATAGCAAAGTAATTTTTGTTGCATTGTATGTAAAGTGTTTATACACTTTGGGGAGTATGTCTATGCATTGATTCCTCTGATTCTGAATAGATTCAATATGTAACAATAATCCTATCTGTATATCCAGTAGTGATCCCTTTTCTGAAATCCAGGCATGTATAGCCACACATATCATATTGAACACATGCAAATTGGTTTCATGGACTCTGTATCTCTATCCTTTCCATTCAATGTGTTTCCTCTAATAAAGCTAATTGGTTATAGTAATTGAACTCACACAATATGCAAGTGTTATGTGATAACTTCATAGGAAGCATCTGTCTGGACTAAGTGGACATTTAATCCTTTCCCTTCTTCTACTTTATCTTTTTTAACCTTTCTTGAATTCACCTTAAGACCACTGATTTCTCTTTGATTCTCAACCTACACATTACTTTTTTTGGGAAGTCTTTAGAAACCTGGCAGCTGTTTATTCAATCCCCCAGCCTCCATTTATGCACTATTTCCAAATAACCCTTTTTTCTATCATGGCACTTACCCCCGTAAGGAAAATCAGGTGAGATTAGGAACTCTGTTTTTGTTTATTTTTGTTTTGTTTTGTTTTGTTTGCACTGAAGTGGAGTGTTGGCTACTAAATTAAGTTGTACCATAAAGCTGCCGCATTTTCCATTAATATTTATTACTAAAGAGATAACTGGCTTTTCTTTCTTGCTTTATCTGCTTGCAAAGGAGTATTTAAATTTTTTTTTAAATTTATTTTTGAGAGACAGAGAGAGACAGCACAAGCAGGGGAGGGTCAGAGAGAGAGAGGGAGACACAGAATCTGAAACCGACTCCAGGCTCTGAGCTAGCTGTCAGCACAGAGCCCGACGTGGGGCTGGACCCCACAAACCGTGAGATCATGACCTGAGCCAAAGCCAGATGCTTAACCCACTGAGCCACCCAGGTGCCCCACAAATGAGTATTTAAAACTCTATTTTGCTTCTTAGAGATATCTGTCATTAAGATAATCAAATAATAGGTCAACTTTGCAATACTAAGCTTCAGTTAATAGCTTCTTCATAGTTTGTTTCCCTGTTATTATGAATTAATTACAATAGCAACCAATTAAATATTTTCAGTGTCTTTAGGGCTTACTGTTTTTGCTACATCAGGGAATGAAAACATATTTTTCCAGGAGACTCCAATAGTTACAAGAATGGATTCAATGCATTGATTACAATATTTTCTTCTTACCAGGGTGGGCACAGGGTCAGCTCCATCTATATGTCCAATTCTCACATTTATGCCACTATCTCAGAGAAATGTCACTTGCCAGGCTCTTGGTTTTCTTGACAGCTGGAACTCTGAAAGGTAGTGGGGTCACCCAGGGAACAGCAAACAACCACAGTGGATCACATTAAGATATAGTGAAGACCATTTAAGGAACCTACCTAATCATTTTGGATCCCGTTTCTTCAGCTAACAGTTAACAAATGCTTCATTATGGCATTAAGCTAAGCTGTGCAGACTTTGAAAAAATATTAGAGGTTCTAGGAATATGGTAAAATAATTGACTCTGAAGTCTGATTGATACATTTTTATTTTACCTTTCACATATTTTGCATTTATAATATCTGTGGGGATCTTAAACCACTCTTTAGTTTGAAGGTGTAGCATAATGCTATTGCATGACAATCAATAATATGACATTTTGATGTCCTTTTTAACATTTTATTTATTTTTATTAGAGAAATAAAGAGAGACAGAGAGGCCCAGGGGGGAGAGAGAGAATCTTAAGCAGGTTCCACCCTCAGCATCGAGCCTGATGCAGGGCTTGATCCCATGACCCTGGGATCATGACCTGTTCTGAAATCATGTGTCAGATGCTCAACCAACTGAGCCACCCAGGCATCCATTGATGACCTATCTTAATTACTGCTATTAATGATTCTAATGTATGCAGTGTTAGTTCTTTCATGCTTTAAAAGTTACTCAGTAGCATCTGTTCCTGTGAAACCACAAAAATTGTTAAAGATGCAAATTTGAAATGAATGTGCAGTTGAGACGTGTATGTGAACTTATGGTCACTCTTGCCATGCACCTGTAGCCTTGGGAATTTATGGCGTTTCCTACCTGCAGTGTAGTGCAAAAGCAGGCCTTCAGTGGCTTTCCTGTCATCATATGTCTGGGTAGTCTTTTCTTTATTATTCTCCAATACTCATCATTCTTAGAATGAAAGGCTTTGTCAAAGTGAATAATGTCAGGCATAATCTCTTTTGGACAAAAACCTAATGTTTGAAATTCTCTGGGCTGAACTTTGAAGAAGGGTTTACCACAGCACACTGTATGAAATGTTGGCAAGAGAATTATATCATGTCTGTATTTTACTAATTCATAATTCAAAAGTTCAGGGACATCTGGGCGGCTCAGTCAGTTAAGTGTCTGACTTCAGCTCAGATCATGATTCATGTTTCCTGAGTTCGAGCCCGGCATTGGATCTGTACTGACAGCTCAGAGCCCAGAGCCTGTTTTGGATTCTGTGTCTCCCTCTCTCTCTGCCCCTACCCTGCTCATGCTCGGGCTCTGTCTCTCTCAAAAATAAATAAACGTTGAAAAAGTTCAATGTTATAGGTTTTAAAAGTAGGATAATGTAATCTTTGCCTTACTGTCAATTTTTATTAAAGTAAAATTAGCAAGTTACCCATTTAAAAAAATTCTCTGGGCTGAGAGGTTATTACACTACCAATGTGACGTTTATGATCTATAATTAAGTTGAAAGATCAGGAGTTCTTTTTTAACATAGGCTTAAGATGTATTAATGCATCTTATATGTACTGAAATGGTAAAAAATAAAAACCACTGACAATAATCAGTAATGATGACGTCCTCAGAGAACAGAGTATGGCATCAATAATGTCTGCTATGGACTGCCAGAATAAAAGTTTTAAGTATCAGTCTAGCTGATTTTTATTTTCATACATCATAAGACAGTTGAAAATAAGAGTTCTCGCTTGTTCTTTATCTGTTTTTGTTATATGAACAATCTATAAACCAGAAAAATTTTGTCCACTATGTAAAAACGGGAAGAGAATGTAAAATGTTATAACAGAGATAGCAAATATTTTGGAACATGCTTTTAGGTTTTTCTTTTCAAGTGGAGCTATATATTTTAAAAATCACAGAAATATAAACATTAAATACAAAACTTGTACAATTGAATATGTAATTTGTCATATATTACTCACCTTGAAGTGTCTCATAGGTTTATTTGTGTAATCTCTTTGATACATTAATCCTAACACTCAAACCAAGGAACAAAATGGTACTTGGGTTCTTTTTCCTGTCTTAGGCACATATATAATTTTTCTTTCATTATCATGATTTAGATATCTCTTCAAGTCATCTTTCAGTAACATATTAGCATGTTTAAGAACTTTGTGATCTGAGTTTGTGTTAATAGCTCTTCCATAATTATTTCCTAGTAATGACTAGTTAACTACATTATCATCTCAAGTATTTTAAATCCTGAATCAGTGTCTATAGGGTTTGAGATTCACTTTTATCAAAGAATTGAAAATAATTTTCTTTGGAGACTCTGATTGTATTGGAAAGTGAATAGTTTCCCTTTCTTTCTTTAAAATCTTTCCTTCCTCTAGAATTGGGAGCAGGGTCAGATACCAAATGTGTCTAGTACCTGTAAAACCCCAGAGTATACTATCACCATGATGGAGAGGAACTTTCTGGAGAGCTAAGGCATTCTCAAGGACTGTAGGTACACACCGGAAATAACTAAATAGATCAAATCAAGATGCACTGAAGGTTTGTCTCTATAGCCCACCTAGCCTCCTGTCAATCTCTTTTCCTGAGCTCACAGGTCCTTAGTGAGTGTGTACAAATACGTCCCTGACCACACAGGGCAGCGTCATTTGTTCTAAAATATCCATCTTTTCTTCCAGTTCTTAATGCGGTTCTCTGGTGCAAAATACTAAGAGAGAGAGTTTGAGAAAACTATTGAAACAAATTGTAACTGACGCTTTTGTTTTTTCTATATGTCTTTCAGAGAGTTTAAAATAATTTAAGGGTGAAGAGGCCATTTATTATATCATTCGCTTTTAGCTAGTGAATCATGTTTTGAGGTAATTTTTCATATAAACTTGCATTGCTTTCACTTTGAAGTGGAGGGTGGATTCATGTCCAGTAGTAAGTCCGGTAACCATGTCGATAACACTTGTATACACTATTTTTGCTAAGCTATATATCCAAAGATCATGCTTTCTACATTTTGAAAATATAACTATGATATTGAACCTAATTCTGTTTATAATATTTCAAATAGCTATATACATCACTAATTTTTTAAGTCACTTTGTTCTAGATCTAATTTCTTTAAAAGAAAAGTAAGTGAAATCAAAACTGTTATACTTACCGTTCTGAGAGTCAGTGATAGCTTTCACTGGATGTTAACAATAACTTTCCTCTGATTACTAGGAAGAGTAGACTTTGTTAGCAAAGGCTGTTGTTTGGACTCCTGGCCACTCTTACTCATGGACCAGCATTCTCCTTCGAGGTACTGTGGAATGCCTGTGATCTATGAGATTTTCGTTTCTAACGCATTGCCAAGCTTTTCTTGTTAACGATTTCATCTCATTTTAGAACTCTTACGGTTGAAAGTGATACAGTATTCAAAGGTTTTTGGAATTTGTGGAGCTCTTTCTTCTTTGGAAAGAGTTGATATTCTGACTCTCAAAAATAAACAAACATTGAAAAAGTTCGATGTTACAGGTTTAAAAAGTAGGATACAATAGGCAGGGTTAGAGGTTTTGACATTAACAAGATTAACCATGGTTTTATTTGCCAAAGCTAACATGAAATGAATAAACACAAGGGACCTTGGTGGCCCATTTTCAAAAAATCACTAAGGAATCTGCTGTGTAATTATCTTGGCAGAAATTCTGAAAGATGTAGCAGTGAGGACAGTGTCCTCAGAGAAAGGAAGATGCAACAATAGCATTCAATACACCCAACACACAGCATTAAAAATCGGGTAGTAGAGTACATTTCTGTCTTTCTTGCATATGTCCCACATCTCCTGTGGCTGATATAAGTTCAGCAGGACCTCGTTTTCTTCCTTATCACACATCTAAATTAAGAGAGGTAAAGAATTGAGATAATTTTAAGAGAATATATGAATAATCACAAATCTAGTGATAAGTACTCTTACTATGTACTAATGTACTACGTACTAATGTTCTTACTATGAAACATAATGTTTTCAATGTTTCCTGTGCGTAAATGTCAACATTTTACATAAAACACAACAGTATATAAATATTTCTTACATGATTTTATAACTAGTTTTGTCACACAAACAACACAAAACTATTTTCAAAGCACTCATTTATAGACCATGAACCACCTTTTAAAAAATGTTTATTTTTTTTTAATTGAAGTGTCGTTGATGCACAATGCTGTATTAGCTTCAGGTGTACAGCATAGTGATGAATCCTAATCTTTGATGACTTTGTAATATCCAGATTTCAGGATCTCATTAGTTTTTCATGCCACTCCTAACTTTTGAACATTTGTCGGCAAGTGTTCGTTATCAAATAAACAGATGTAAATAAATAAATTGCATGGTTGTATTAACTATTTTTCAGAAATTTATCTTTTTGGCAAATTATCCTTCTATAAGTAGTTTTGCAAATTTAATAGTTTTAGAATGTGAGAAATAAGGTGTCTACACATTTCAAGGCTTTTATATAATAGTATCAGAATTCTCTCCAAAATGCCATATTGATCTCTCGACCGAATTTTAATTTGTGAGAGTGCTCCTATTGCAACATTCAGTTAAACATTGTGTTTCACAATTTTTAGTCAATAAACACTTCTAATATATGTTGACAATATTTTCTTCTTTTAATATCAGTCTTCAAATTTATTTCTTTATGTTATTTTTAAAAATTATGATAAAACTCCTTTGAAGTTTTAGCTATTTTATAGTTTGTACTTAGAAAAAGTCTTCTATATTAATCAAATTGCTATTTACATTCCTTCCAACAGAAAAAGAAGTTTTCTTTTACTCTTAGTTTGCTGAGAGTTTTATTGGTAATAATTTAAATGTTATAAAATATCCATATTCATTGAGACAATAAAATGAAATTCTACTTTAATTTTTATTTATTTTTAAGTTTATTTAAGTTTTTATTATTAATAAAATGTAAATTATATATTTTAAAATGTAAAACAAATATGTTCTTAGAACAAAATTTAAAAAATAATTTTTATGATAAGAACACAACATTAGATCTACAGTCTTGACAAATTTTTAAGCATTCAATACAGTACAGTTAACAACAGACACTATGCTGTACACTAGATCTCTAGGATCTATTCATCTTGCATCTGTGAGATCCAGTTGTTCTATAGCATTGTTCAAGTCCACTGTTTCCTTATTGATTTTCTGTCTAAGTATTCTGTCATTGTTAAAAATGGGATATTTGGGGGCGCCTGGGTGGCTCAATGGGTCATGATCTCACGGTTCATGGGTTTGAGCCCCGCGTCGGGCTCTATGCTGACAGCTAGCTGAGAGCCTGGAGCCTCCTTCACATTCTGTGTCTCCTCTCTCTGACCCTCCCCTATTCCCACTGTCTCTCAAAAATAAATAAAGAACATAAAAAAAAATTTTTTTAATGTGATATTTGAAGTCTATTACTATTATTGTATTGCTCCCTATCTCTCCCTTTGGATCTGTTACTGTTTGCTTTATACATTTGGGTGTTCTGCTGCTGGGTGTGCATATATAATTGTTATATGTTCCTGTTGATTGACTCTTTATCATTATACAATGAGCTTTGTGTCTTGTGACAGTTTTCAACTTAGTCTCTCTTGGCACTATGTGTGCCATGTGGGGGAGGTATGATGGGGGTACAGTGGACTGTCCCTCTTATCCTTTCCAATGTGTCTTGTTTCTGTGCATCACTAGCATGCTGTAACCTTTCAGCTGAAAGCTGCATCTCTTTACGGCATTTTCATCCGTGGTTGGTTGTTAAATCTATGTTTCTGTGGGGAGATGAGGGCAGGGACCTCTTTTTGTTCCTTTCCAAATTTTAATTTAAATTCTAGTGTAATATTGTTTTCAGGAGTAGAATTTAGTGATCCATCACATACATGTAACACCCACTGCTCAACACAGTGCCCTCCTTAATAGCCCATCCCTCACCTCCTCCCATCGACCCTCAGTCTCAGTTTGTTCTCTATATTTAAGAGGCTTTTATGTTCTTGTTTCTTTTTTTAAATTTCAGTGTGAGTGAAATCATATGGTATTTGTCTTTCCCTGACTGACTTATTTCACTTAGCATAATACACTCTAGTTCCAACTATGTTGTTGCAAATGGAAAGTTTTGATGGCTGAATAATATTCCATTGTGTGTGTGTGTGTGTGTGTGTGTGTGTGTGTGTGTGTTCATGTTCTTTATCCATTCATCAGCCGACAGACATTTGGGCTCTTTCCACAGTTTGGCTATTGTTGAAAATGCTGCTATAAACATCAGGGTGCATGTACCCTTTCAAATCTGTCTACTTGGATCCTTTGTGTAAATACCTAGTAGTGCAATTGCTGGGTCATAGGGTAATTCTATTTTTAACTTTTTGAGGAACTTCCATGAACTGTTTTCCAGAGTGGCTGCACCAGTTTGCATTTCCAACAGCAGTGCAAAAGAGATCCTCTTTCTCTGCATCCTCGCCAACATCTGTTGTTGCCTGTTGTTCATGTTAGCCATTCTGACAGATGTGAGGTGAAACCTCAGTGTGGTTTTGATTTGTATTTCCCTGATGATGAGTGATGTTGGGCATCTTTTCATGTGTCTGTTGACAATCTGATGTCTTCTTTGGAAAAAATGTTTATTAATGCCTTCTGCCCATTTCTTAACTGGATTACATGTTTTTTGGGGGGATGTTGAGTTTGCTAAATTCTTTCTAGATTTTGGATACTAATCCTTTATCAGATACGTGAATTGTAGTATCTTCTCCCATTTCATAGGCTGCCTTTTTAAGTTATTTATTTATTTTGAGGAGAAGGAGAAGTAGAGAGAGAGGGAGAAGCATCCCAAGCATGCCCTGCACTGTCAGTGCAGAGCTCCATGTAGGGCTCAATCTCATGAACCCTGAGATCATGACCTGACCCAAACCCAAGAGTCAGATGCCTAACCAACTGAGCTATGCTGGTGCCTCCCATAGGCTGCCTTTTAGTTTTATTGATTGTTTCCTTTACTGTGCAAAAGCTTTTTATATTGATTAAGTCCTAATAGTTAGTTTTTGCTTTTGTTTCCCTTGATGTCTAGTAAGAAGCTGCTCTGGCCAAGGTCAAAGAGGTTGCTGCCTCTGTTCTCCTCTAGGATTTTGAAGGTTTCCTCTTTTCTTTCCCCATTAGATATTCTTTCCTTCTTTGTTGAAGATGAATTGACTATATAATCATGGGTCCATTTCTGAGTTTTCGATTTTTTTCCCATTGATCTATGTGTTTGTTTTTGTGCTAGTACCGTACTGTCTTGATGGCTACAGCTTTGTAATACAGCTTGAAGTCTGTATCATGATGTCTCCAGATTTGGTTTTCTTTTTCAGGATTTCTTTGGCTATTCAGGGTCTTTTGTGGTTCTATAGAAATTTTAGCATTGTCTGTTCTAGCTCTATGAAAAATATTGGTTGAATTTTGGTAGGGATTACATTAAATGTGTAGATTGCTTTGGGTAATATAGACATTTTAATAATGTTTGTTCTTCCAATCCATGAGCATGGAATGTCTTTCCATTTCTTTGTGTCCTCTTCAATTTCTTTTATAAGTATTTTATAGTTTTCAAAATACAGATTCTTTTACCTCTTTAATTAAATTTATCCTTAGGTATCTTACTGCTGTTGGTATAATTGAAAATGGGATTAAGACCTTGATTTCTTTTCATTTTTGGTTTCATTATTGGCGTATAGAAATGCAACTGATTTCTGTACATTGATTTTATATCCTGTGACTTTGCTGTATTCATGTATGAGTTCTAGTAATTTTTTGGTGGAATATTTTGGATTTTCTACATAGAGTATCATGTCATCTGTGAAGAGTGAGTATTTGACTTCTTCTTTGGCTATTTTCCTATTTGGATGTATTCTACTTCTTTTTATTGTAATTGCTGAGGCCAGACTTCCAGTGCTATGTTAACTAGGAATGGTGAGAGTGGACACCCCTGTCTTGTTCCTGACCTTAAAGGGAAAGCTCTAGTTTTTCCCCATTGAGGATGATATTAACTATGGGTCTTTCGTTTATGGCTTTTGATGTTGAGGTATGTTCCATCTCTCCCTACTTTGTTAAGGGGTTTTATCAAGAGTGGATATTATATTTTGTTAAATGCTTTTTCCTGAAACTATTGACAGGATCATACGGTTCTTTTTTTTTTTTTTTTAGTTTTAATTTACATCCAAGTTAGTTAGCATATGGTGCAACAATGAGTTCAGGAGTAGATTCCTTAATGCCCCTTACCCATTTAGACCATCTATCCGTCCCACAACCCCTCCAGCAGCCCTCTGTTTGTTCTCTGTATTTAAGGGGCTTTTATGTTTTGCCTCCCTCTCTGTTTTTCTATTAATTTTGCTTCCCTTCCCTTATGTTTATCTGTTTTGTATCTTAAAGTCCTCATATGAGTGAAATCATATGATATTTGTCTTTCTCTGACTAATTTTTATTTCTTCTTCTATTTTGAATGATAGCCTTGCTGGATAAAGAATTCTTGGCTGCATATTTTCTGATTCAGCACTTTAAATATATCCTGACACTCCTTTCTGGCCTGCCATGTTTCTGTGGATACATCTGCTGTGAACCGGATCTGCCTTCCCTTGTATAAAGGCCTCCCCCCCCCACTCCCCACCTTGGTGCTTTCATGATTCTTTCCTCTCCTGAATATTTGGTGAATTTGACTATGATACGCCTTGTTGATGGTCAGTTTTTGTTGAATCTAATGGAAGTCCTATGTGCTTCCTGGATTTTGATGCCTGTTTCTTTCCTTAGGGTGGGAATGTTTTCTACTGTGATTTGTTCATATAAATTTTCTACCATTTTTCTCTCTCTTCATCTTCTGGGACCCCTATGATTCTGATGTTATTTCTTTTTAATGAATAACTGAGTTTTCTAAGTTTTATTTCATGCTCTTTTGCCTTAGTTGCCTTTTTTTCTGCTTCATTTTCTTCATAAATTTGTTCTCTATATCACTGAGTAGCTGCCTCATCCATATTTTCTCCCATGGCCTCCATTCGAGATTGCAGCTCAGTCATAGCTTTTTAAATTTCATTCTGACTAGATTTCACTGCTTTTATCTCCACAGAAAGGGATTCTATTCTATTTTCAACCCCAGCTAGTATTCTTATTATCATGATTATAAATTCCGGTTCTGGGGCATCTGGGTGGCTCAGTCAGTTGAGTGACTGACTTTGGCTCAGGTCATGATCTTGTGGTTTGTGGGTTTGGGCCTTGCATCAGGCTCTGTGCTGACAGCTTGCTCAGAGTCTGGAGCTTGCTTCAGATTCTGTGTCTGCTTCTCTCTCTATCCCTACCCCATTCATGCTCTGTTTTGTCTCTCAATAATAAATAAATTTTCAAAAAAAATTTTTAAAAATCCTGGTTCAGACATCTTGCTTGAATCTGTGTTGTTTAAATCCCTGACTGTGGTTTCTTCCTGTTCTCTCTTTTGGGGTGAATGCTTTTGTTTCATCATTTTGAAGGAAGAAAAGGAACTAATAAATTTAAAAAAATAATATTAAAAAAATTAAAAGCAACACAAAGAAAAAAATACAGGATGTTAGATCCCAGATGTGTTTTGGTCTGCTTGTTGAAAGAAGCTTGATATATTAGAGAAAAAGGGGAAAGATAAGAAAAGAAAAAGAGAAAGAAAAAAGGAAAAGATAAAAAATGAAACATTTAAAAATTTGAACAAAATGAATACAATGAAATAGAATAAAATGAAATGATGAAAGTAAAATAGAATTTTAAAAATATAAAGAAAAGTAAATAATATAGTAGAAAAAATTAAAGAAAAATCTTTTTAAAAAAATGGAAAATAAAAATAGATTTTTTCTCTTTCTGTATTCAAGAATAATAAAAGAAAAAGAAAAAAATTGAATAAGAGGACCAGTGAACAGAATGAAGTTGATTGCAATTACATGTGGTTTCCCATAGAAGTCAAGCTATGAATCACTTGATAATCTGTAAACTAAGCCTCAGGGTGGGTTTAGTGTAATGGCTCCATTCTCCACTAGATGGTGCTGCTTGGCTTCTTACTGGAGTGGATTGCTGTGTGCTTGTAGGCTTGTATGCGCATGCGCAGGTGGGGTGCCCATGGAATAGCCCAGCTAGCCAGTCTCCAGTATCAGAGCTCTGTGCTCTCCACTACTGGCAATCATGCACTCCTCCTTTCTCTTGGACTTGTGTCCACTCCACGCTTCTACACTGTCTGTGACCAAGCTGTCAGGCTGCCAGGCATCACCTCCATCCTGAGTTTTATCTCAGCTGGTGCTGTGTTTCCCAACCCCTCACTTCTGAGAGACTGAGGCTTTGCCCCACTCAGACCTTCTGGGGAGGGTCTTGCTGAGCAATGGCCGGCCAGGTGCAGGCCCAACCCCAGGAACATTTGTGAGACTGCAGCCAATGCCCCAGGGCCTATGGCTGGGTGCCAGCCCGCTCCAGAAAAGTTCACAGGATCTTGTAGCAGCAGGGTTTATGGAAAATCACAACACACATCTGGCACCAGGCTTCCCCCTTAAAGTTCTTGTTCCAGCACCAGCGAATGTAGCTGTTCTCTGGGTCCACTGGGACTTTGCCTGTTGGGAGGCCACACAGCCTCTACCAAATGTCCTCCAGGCAGGGGAACCCCCTCTCCCCATGGGCCTGAGGACTCCTTGGACCTCGCTCTCTGCTTCTGGGGATTTGCCGTTCCCATGGGAGCACTGCCAGGTAATGAATTGCAGAGTTTTAGACTCTGTTTATGGAGTCTTAATGGAGTTTATACCCTTTCCTTTCTCCTTTCTACTTTCTCCCTTTTTTTTGTTCAGTCTCTGTGGTTATTTCCACTTTTCCGCTTTCTCTCCAGCTGCTTTTGGGGGGGGGTTGGTGCTTTTCCCGTACTCTTCCCCCATCTTTGTCCTCTCTCTGCCAGCAAATACAGCTCCCTGCCCTCTGTGGCTTCTCTCCCCCAGTTCACTTATCTGCACCGTGTACCTGCCGAGTTCTCTGGTTCAGGTTGTGCAGATTGTTGTGTTAATCCTCAAATCAGTTTTCTAGGTGTGCAAGATGGTTTAGTGATGATGTGGCTGCGTTTCAGGGATGAGAGATACAAAAAAAAAACCTTCCATGCTGTTCTTCCATCTTAGCCCCTCCTCAGGAACATATGGTTCTTGTCCTTTCTTTTATTTATGTGATGTATCAAATTAATGGATCTGCAGTATTGAACCATCCCTGCAGCCCAGGAATTAATCCCATTTGATAATGGTGAATAAGTCTTTTAAGGTACTGTTGGATTTGAATAGTTTGGTATTTTCTTGAGAGTTTTTGCATCCATGTCATCAGAGACATTGGCCTGTAATTCTCCTGTTTAGTGTGGTCTTTATTTGGTTTTAGTGTTGAACCCCTTTTCCCAATGCGAGTCACCGAGAATGAAATCCAGGAACACAAATGGAGTTGGTTATTAGATGTTTATTTTAGTTCTGCCAAACAGCCCCTCCTGAATAGGTGTAATTCCTTGGAAGAGCGCCCCGCTGAGCAGAAGCTCAGGGTTTGTATAGCCAGAGTAACCAAACACCATCTTACAGCATCTGGTAGTAGCTCATTAAAATGTAAGATACCGCGGGCTGTGACTAGATGACTTTCACCCGTTTACCTTGCCTTTTCCAGGTGTGGTTGTTTTATTTTTATTTATTTTTTTTTTTAAATATTTTATTGTCAAATTGATTTCCATACAACACCCAGTGCTCTTCCCCAGGTGGGGTTGTTTTAACAGAATGTTTATCGAGTTACATTCCTAGGGTTACCAGAATGGAAGTGGGCAAGTGAAAACAATGGTTGGTAATTTAAGGTCTAACATTTAGTATCAGGGTAATGCTGGCCTTGTAGAGTGAGTTTGGAAGTTTTCCTTTGAATTCTATGTTTTGGAATAGTTTGAGAAAAGTAGGTATTAACTCTTCTTAAATGTCTGGTGGAATTTCCCTGAGAAGCCATCTGGTTCTGGACATTTTTTGTTGGGAGATGCTTGATAACCGATTCAATTTCTTTGCTATTAATGAGCCTGTTCACATTTTCTGTTTCTTCCTGTATCAGTTTTGGTAGTTTGTTGGCATGTAATTTTTCATCATGTCCTCTTATAATTGTTTGTATTTCTGTGGTGTTCTCTCTCCTCTTTCATTTATGAATTTATTTATTTAGGTCCTTTATCTTTTCTTTTTGATGAAACTGGCTAGGGATTTATCAATTTTATTAATTCTTTCAAAGAAACAGTTCTTACTTTTGTTGATCTGTTCAACTGTTTTTTTTTAACTTATTTTTTGCTTGTTTGTTTCTATATCATTTATAATTGCTAACATCTTTATCATTTCTCTACTTCTTCTGGCTTTAGGGTTTATTTGCTGTTCCTTTTTTAGCTCCTTTAAGTGTAATGGAGCTAAAATATACAACCTAAAGGACCTTTCTTGCTTCTTGAAATAGGCCTGAATTACAGTATACTTCCATCTGAGGGCTGCCTTTGCTGCATCCCAAAGGTTTTGGACTATGGTGTTTTCATTTTCATTTGCTTCCAAATGTGTTTTTATAAATTTCTTCTTTAATTTCCAGGTCAAGCCATTCATTCTTTAGTATCATGTTCTTTAACCTCCATGTATTTGTCATCTTTCCTAATATTTTCTTGTTGTTGACTTTAAGTTTCAAAGCATTGTGGTCTGAAAATATGCATGGTATGATCTCAATCTTTTTGTATTTGTAGGGGCTTATTTTTGACCCAGTAGGTGATCCATTTTGGAGAATATTCCATGTGCACTTGAAAAGAATGTGTATTCTGCTTCTTTATGATGAAATGTTCTGAATATATATGTTAAGTGGGATCTCCTTCCAAAGTCATTCTCTGTGGCTTGGTTTCTCTCAGAAGAAATTGTAATGTATCATGATGCATTATTGTTTTCATATATTGTATGTTTCAATTTGCTAATTTATTAATGTTTTACTTAGGATTGTTGTCTCTATCATCAAAAGAGATACTGTGTAGTAAATTGTCTTTCTTTTAATACTCCCACCAGACTTTCATATCAGATTATCCTGGGCTTTTAAAATGAATATGTTTTGCTTTTCTCCCCCCAGTTTTTGAGAAGCTTGTGTGAGATTGGTGATGTTTGGAGTAATCTGCTTGGAATGCCATTTGTGCTTGGCATTTACATTATGGGAAAATGTTTCTTAACAGATGCATTTGCTTTTTATAGACATGGAAATGGTAATATTAGATTAATCATGTGTCATTTTTGGTGAGTTGTGATTTTCTAGATTTTCTGCTCAAATACATGCAAAAACTCATTGACATACATCGTCACCTCATTTCTTCATGGTATCTCTAGAATCTTTGGTGATATACATGATAATATTTGGAACTTTGTAAAACATAAAATGTATATGTGTGTTTATTTATGGACAACATATGTGTGTGTTTATTTATGGACTCTCTTTTCTGTTCCATTTATTGTTGATCTTGATGAAGATATGATCTTGGTTATTATAGCTTCATACATCTTGAATTTAAGGAGTTTTGTTCTCCAATATTGTTCATTCTAAAACTGTCCTAGATATTCTACATCCTTTGCCTTTGTATATACATTTTAGAATAGGGTTGTCAAATTTCATAGAAAAATCTTCTGAGATTTTGGTAGGAATCATATTGAATGTACAGAAAAATTTGGGGAAAATTGACCTCTTAGCAATAGTAAATCTTGCAATCTGTGAACATGATATATTTCTTCACTTTTTAGGTCTTCTTTAATTTATCAGAGCCAAGTTTTGTATTCCTATGTACAAATCTTTCATGTATTTTGTGAGATTAATCCCTCAGTATTTTATATTTATAAGTAAATTATCTATGATTATTTAATAATTACAAAATTGGTTGTTTGTTCCTAGTATATAGAAAGAAAACTAATTTTGTATATCAATTCTGTATTCTGCAAACTTCCTACATTCACTTATTAGTTCTCATAGCTGTTAAAGAATTTTTATGACATTTTCTACAAAGACAACTATGTAGTCTGCAAATAAAGGTAGGGGATTCCATTCTTCTTGTCCATTCTGGATACTTGATTTTTCCTCCCCCCTGTCTTATTTCATGAGCTAGAATGTTAGAGATACATAGACTAAGGACATTTTTGTCTTGTCCCTGATCTTAGAATGGAAGCATCCTATTTTTCAATATTTTACTATTAACAAAGCCAATATATAAATTCTTATCTCACTTTTGGTTATATTTCTTTATTTTTCATGAAGTAAACAAAATGTCATTTATATCCTTTATATATTTTCATATTTGCTATATATTTGGAATGTGTTCAGAAAAATGTCCATTACAGTTATAATTTGTCAGAAAATATTGGTGACAGTGATAGATAGTGCTAGATAGTGACAAAACTGAGGACATAAATATTTATAAATAATTCATCATATTTCTTGTTTTTCCCCCCACCTGTTTCCTTGCCCATCACATTTCTTCTTAGTAATGAATAAGTGACTTCAAAAAGTAGAGATATAAATACAGATTAAGACCCAGCCAAATTTGTTTTCTGGAGTATTTGGTCCTTTGCCTTTAATTAGATGGGTCTATAAACTACATCTTTCAGTAACTCTTGAATCAAAAAGATGACATATTGTTATGGATGGTGGTAGGCTTTTAGTTTCAGGGATTCTAAACACTTTTGGGAATCTTAAGCAGGAAGTACACTACCTGCTTGCTTTTTACCTACAAATAGTCTAATAGAGTATAAGCTATTATATAGACTATAGAGATAGTGTTTAAGTTTATAGATTAATTTCATTAAAGGAGATCCAAACTCTAAAGATTTTTAATGTCAAAACACACTACCAGGAGTTTAATGTGGTAAAGAATTTTAATGTTGATTTTTTTCTGATGTGAAATAATCAATATTATAAGAGGAGATTCCAGGGATGACTGAAGAAGAAGTTTGAATAAAGGTACAATGTTTTTCATGATCATGGAAACTACATAGGGATTGAAGTATATTTATTTTTCAAAGCCTCAAATTATTTATTAATCTAAAACCTAGATGTGAATTCTTTTCTATTAAGGACTCAAACATCAAGAAGAATTTTAGACAGATCTGGATAGCCATAGAGAAACTACCCAAAATATTCTGGATATTTGTCCATTTTAGACTGTTTCATGTTTGGCCAACCTCACTCGTCAATATTTATTGGCAGGATTATGAACGGGCTTAGTTCTACTGAATTGTTCATTACCTAAAATATCAATATGTGTGTATGCCTGAGGCAGTGGGTCTTCTTTTTATTTTTTCTTTATAGATTCAGAGTACAACTTCCTTATGATAGAGCAGTGTCAATTTGTTCTGAACACATCTCTCATAATTTGGTTTTGTATCCTTTAAAATTTTTGCAATATTTTGTAGTTTTTATTTAGTTGGGTAGAAGGTATAGTAATTAATATACTTCCTACAAACATAAAGTCATGTTTACTATTTAAGGTTCATTTATAAGAAGAGTAAAGAATGAACTGAAATTTGGGCCTGAGGGCCTTTTGAGGAAGATAACTTGAATTAGTGCACAGGTAGAGAAGACAGAATGACTTGATAACTTAAAGAACTATGTTTAGGAGACTCCGATCTTTTGGAAACATGATTCCTAGATTTCAGTATTCTCTTACTTCCTTGAAGGTAATGCAATTCTTTTGAACGAGTCAGTGAATGCTTGTCTCACTTGTTTGTTTCTCAGAGTGTAAATGAATGGGTTCAACATGGGAGCTATGGATGTCATTAGCACTGTCACACTCTTATTAATAGCCACTGACTCCTTTGCTGAAGGTTTAACATAGATAAAGATACAGCTTCCATATGTGATGGAAACAACAATCATGTGAGAAGAACAAGTAGAAAAGGCTCTTTTTCTTTGCTGGGGAGAGGGAAATCTTAGAATGGTCTTGATAATGTATATATAGGACAGGACAACACACAGAAGGGTTGTGATGAAGGCCAATACAGCACTGGTGATCACCATCTGTTCTAAAAGCCAGGTATCTGAGCATGAAATCTTCAAGATAGGAGACAAATCACAGAAGAAATAATCAATGACATTCGAGTCACAGAATTCTAGATTTACTATCATGATAAGTGGTGGGAGTATGATCAACACACCAGCTGTCCAGCAGCAGAGGACAAACTTTCCACAAACTTTGTTGTTCATGATGGTTACATAATGCAGGGGTTTGCAGATGGCCACATAGCGATCATAAGACATGATGGCTAAAAGGTAAAATTCTGTTACCCCAAATGCATCAATAAAAAACACTTGAGTGACACAAATATTGTAAGTTATTGATCTGTCACCTGTTGCTATGTTGTATAAATATCTAGGAATACAAGCAGATGTAAATGAAATTTCTAATAAGGCAAAATTCTGTAGGAAAAAGTACATGGGTGTTTTAAGGTGGGAGTCAACCAAAGTGAGGAATATGATGGTCAGATTCCCAGTTATACTTAACATATAAGTGAGAAATAGAAACATAAAAATTGGAATCTGAAGTTGAGGGTCATCTGTCAGTCCGAGGAGAATGAAGGTTGTTATTGTCTGGTTTCTCATCATTGACTTCCAGTTTCTTTATTATTTTCAAGAAAAGTTCAAAGAGATTCCAAATGAAAATAGTAGTATCAAAGGCAAGTGATACAATACCCTATTTTGTTAGGGTAGAGAGTCCCACTCTGTTGCTCCTACCTCTATGATTAAAACAAACCAGATTCGTAAAAAAATCATAGTCTTAAAAAATCTCAGAGATCTGAAGATCTGAAAACACTTAAATGAAAGAAACTACATAAAGTAATACATTCTTCATAGGAGAAAAAAGACTCTCAACTAAGGCAGAATGGATAAAGATGGAGAGATTTGCCATAGGTAAAAGTAGAAAGAAACCAGCCAAAATGTTAGCATAATTTTACTAACTGCATAAGAGCCCTGGTGACAGATTGGAATTTCAAGGTTCTCTAGTCAGAGTGAATTTTGTATGCACCTCTTTCCTGCAAATCCATACCAGGTACTCCAGGTCGTATGTCAATACTTGGGGGAAGGAAAAGATATTGTCCCAAATGCAAGTCAAATGTCTTCTGAATGAATGTGTTTCAAGTTTTCAAATGCAGAAGAATGAGGAAGGGAGGCATACAGGTTAAAGAAACCCTTTTAATATATTCTTAATCTACACAAGATACATGGAGGCTAATATCCCCAAATGAGGGCAGTGTAGCAGGGCAGAGAAAAATCTCCTAGGATCCAGAAAGCTGGGAATGGGCTGAAAAGCAAAGAAAACTCACCAGTATGAAGAGAAGGGAATGACATCTTTGTAATTCTGAAATAGACAACAACAAAAAACCAAAATACTTATTCAGTGAAAAGTCCTTCAGATATGAAAGCAAAAGGGGTGCCTGAGTGGCTCAGTCGGTTGAGTGTCTGGCTTCGGCTCAGGTTATCATCTCACAGGTCCTGGGTTCCAGACCTGCGTCGGGCTCTGTGCTGACAGCTCAAAGCCTGGAGCCTGCTTCAGATTCTGTATCTCCCTCTCTCTCTGACCCTCCCCTGCTCACGCTGTGTCTCTCTGTCTCTCAAAAAAATATTAAGAAATTTAAGATATGAAGGCAAAATAAGACATTTTTACATAGAAAAAGCTGAAACTATTTCCAGTAGAGTTCCACTGAGAAGAATGCTAAACGTTCTTTTCGTTAAAATATACGCTACCAGATGGAAACTAGGTGTACAGAAACAAAGAGTACCAGAATTTGGAAATACAAAAACCATGAAATTCTTAGAATCTTTATATCTATGTATCTGTCTATCTATCCGTTTATTTATTTTCTTTAGAAAATTGACATGAATATTAGAAATAAATAGTACCATTGTAATTTTCTACACATCAGATCATTTATTAATTTAGAAAGTGCTATGGAGCCTATGTTTTAAAAACCCTTCTGAATTAGTAAGTGACTTTAGCAAGATTCCAGGATGCAAAGTCAATGAACAATGCTAATTTTTGTTCTATATATCAGCAACAAATGATTGGAATATGAAAAAAGTCTTTTTAAAATAACATCAATAACATCAAATAACATCAAATGAAAGCTGTAAAAGGCTAAATCCTAACTGTAGAAAGTAGTGAAGACCTAAAAGAGATATGAAATGTTCATGAATTGGCAGGCTGAATATTGTTAAGTGGCAGTTTTCTTCGTATTGTTCCATAGATTCAATGCAACCTTGGAAAAATACAGCAGGAATTTTGAGAAAGAGAGAGCGAGCGAGAGAGAGAGCGAGCGAGCATGGGAGGGACAGAAAGGGAGGTAGAGAATACCAAGCAGGGTCTGCATTGTCAGTGCAGAGCCTGACATCGGGCTCAAACTCATGAACCCTGAGATCATGGCCTGAGTCAAAACCAAGAGTCGGATGATCAGCCGACGAAGCCACCCAGGCACCCTTACAGCAGGGGTTTCTGAAGAGATTAACAGACTAATTTTAGAATTTTATGAGAAAATGCCATGTATTTATAAGTTCTAGGATAACATTGACAAAAAGGGAGCTAATTAAATATCCTATATTACCTTATTTCAAGACTTACTGTAAAATCATAGTAAACAAGCCAATATGGTATTTTCATAAGGATAGAAAATAGAACAGTGTGATATCTTAGTCCACATTTATACCTATATGAATGTGGTCAATTGATTTCATTGTCTCCCAATCAATTAAATGGGGAGAGAAAAATGAATTTGAACAGTGACAGAAAAATCTCATGTCTATACTTTGATCAAACTCCATTTCCAAAAGGTAATTTAGGATGGATCATAAAGCCAAACCTAAAACATGGAACAATACAGCTTCTTTAAGAAAACAGGAGAAAATCTTCATGACCTTAAAGTAGGATTCCTCGGACAGAACACAAAGGGTGCCAACTATAAAAGAAAAAATACACATATATTAGGTAATATCAAAATCATAACTTTTTTCTTCTAAAAAATACACCAGTAAAGAAAGAAGCCAGTAAACCTAGGAAAATATTTGTACTGTATATATCTGAAAAAGGACTCACATTGAGAATATATAAAGAACTCTGCTTACCAGATATAAAAGATAAATAAACCCAGCCAAACAAGCATAATAAGTGAGCACTTCACAAGAGATATATGAATGACTCATAAGCATACAAAAAATTGTCAAAATTGTCAACATCAGAAGTCACGAGAGAAATGTGAATTAAAATCACAATGAATTCTCTTTCACACTAGGATGGGGAAAATCTTTTAAAAAAATTTGTTAATGTGTATTTATGAGAGAGAGACAACACAAGTGGAGAAGGGGCAAGGAGAGGAAGAAACAGAATCTGAAGCAGGCTCCAGGCTCTGAGGTGTCAGCACACAGGCCCATGGGGGCTCAAACCCACCAACCACTAGATCATGACTTGAGCCGAAGTCAGATGCTTAACTGACTGAGCCATCCAGGTGCCCCTAGGATGGTCTTTAAAATCTAAAAGACTGACAGTACTAAATGTTGATAAAATTAATAAGTACAAACTATTGATGCATGGAACAAAAATGATGAATCTGGGGGCACCTGGGCGGCTCAGTTGGTGAAGCCTCCAAATCTTTATTTTGGCTCAGGTTATAATCTCCTGGTTTATGGGATTGAGGCCCATGTAGTGCTCTTGTGAAGACACTGTGGAGTCTGCTTGGAATTCTCTCTCTCCCTCTCTGTTTGCCCTTCCCCCACTTTGCCACGTATACTTTCTCAAATAAATATTTTAAAACTGATGAATCTTTATACTGTTATGCTGAGTAAAAACAGTAAGACTCAGAAAAATGCCACATAATTTTTTTTTATCTGAAATTCATGAGCAGACAAAATATCTCTGGATAACAGTCACTATAGTGTTTGCCTCTTGTGGGCATGTGGGAAACGGTTGTTGGAACAGTGGCATCAGAGAACCTTCCATTGTGGTAGAAGTTTACATGATTCTTAGAATGAATGGCGGGTTGCTTCAGTGTTTACAGTACTCAATTCTTTTTTTTATTAAAAAAAAAAGTTTTATTTATTTATTTCGGGAAAGAGAGCCAGAGCATGAACAGGGGAGGGGCAGACAGGGAGAGAGAGAGAGAGAGAGAGAGAGAGAGAGAGAGAGAGAGAGAGAGAGAGAGAGAGAATCCCAAGCAGGCTCCACACTGTCAGTGCAGAGCCCAATGCAGAGCTTGAACTCACAAACCATGAGATCATGACCTAAGCTGAAATCAAGAGTTGGATGCCTAACCAACTGAGCCACCCAGGAGCCCCAATATTCAAATCTTATAGAACTCTTAAGATATTTGCATTTTACTGCATATGAATTACACTTCAATAAAACAATAATTTTAAAAGTCCAGACCTGATAAGCAATGATTAATAAAGCTAAAAAAAAAACTTTCCATGACATTTCTTCTTTAAATTTCTAATAAATATTGTCTACATAGTTTGACATAATTCCTCAATTGCATATATTTTATAGTTATGGAAAATATATCTTAATGGATTTCTAACTATAAATATTGTAAGGTAAAATTTCGGTGTTTTCACTGTATTTCTCTTTGTATTTTCACATTCTTTATTTTTCTTTATTTATTTTTGTCTGTTTTGAGAGAGAAAGAGAGGGCAGTCCTGGGAAGGGCAGACAGAGAAGAAAGACAGAATCCGAAGCAGACTCTGTGTTGTCAGTTCAGTGCCCCATGCAGGGCTCAAACTCATGAACCGTGAGATCATGACTTGAGCTGAAGTCAAGGGTAAGACACTTAACCAACTGAGCCACTCAGGCGCCCCTGTGTCTTTACATTCTTAACCTATGTCTTCTATTTAATTTGTTTATACTCTTAGAATCTACCCATAAAAGAACTATAACAACACTTGCATTTATACCCCAAAACTTTCTCTATTCACTAGCTGACTACTAAATTTGATGATAATCAATTTTATGTTTTTGCTAGAAGTTTTGAAAGTTGGTAAAATTAAGCTGCATTAATGATAGCTGCAAAATGATAGTTGCATTATCATTAAACAGACTTTCTAGATCTACTTTTAAAGTGAGGTAAAACTAGAGGTAATTTTGTTTCTCGTGTGTGTGTGTGTGTGTGTGTGAAAAGAAAAATACCAATTTCCAGTCTCTCTCCTTTGTTTCTAAGGCTTCTCTGAGGTATATAATAAATGCAGAAATCATTTTAGTACATAATTTACTTCAAATGTTGAATATTGAGTACAGTACCTTACTGAAGAGCATAGTAATAATTGCTTCCTTCTTTTCAGTTATCTTTCTCTCATAATTGCAAAAGTTTTCCTTTGGTTGCTTTTATGCAATTATAAGTGAATAAATCTTTTCTTAGGCTGTCCATCATTTAAAAGAAAGTCTGTTTCAAAGGGCTTATAAACATCATAAATTCTCTTGACTTGTAAATATTGGTGTTCTTACAGTATCAAATTTAACATTTGTTTCATTTGTTAACTATGCAAATTAATACAATGATTTCTAGTATATGTTTTTGGAGACCCAGGTATCAAAGACATGAAGAAACTTTTCTGTTTCACAGGAAAAAATAGTGGGAAAAAGCTTTCAGAATCAAGAGGGTGTAATGGAAATAGCAGACACAGGTTGCTAGGCCAAAAATAGTACCATATTTTAAGATAAAAGATTAGATTATTGTTTCTATCATGTAAAGTATTTGGAAAATTACAAGACATTCTTTTTCTTCTTTATTGTGATTTTGTTACCGAAACGATATATTTTATTGAAAAGTTTAATCTGATAAGCCAAAAGAAAAAACTGTAAAATTTCATAGGGTGGAAATAACTAACTAAATTATTTGGGAGTATATTTTCCCCAGCTTTACTCTCTGTGATTTTACCCAGAATTTCTATATACTAATGGATTAGTAAATTTATTGTATATTTATCATCATATTTTAAAACTCATCTCTAATGTCAAAATTTTAGGGTTTTTTTCGAAAGAAGTCTCCAGTTTTAATATGGCAATACACCTCATTTTAAAATGATGGCTCATCACAGTTTTTAGATCCCTGTTAGTAATTTGCTTCTAAGAAGTATTCAGTTTTTAATAGCATCCTTGTAGAAAAATCTTAGGTTTGTCATAATAATATTAGTAAAATTTCTAGGACAAGGATGCGCTTATTTTTAAACACTTTTGAATGTTACCAAAGTGACATTCACAATGTTTTTATCAATATTACACCTCAAGGCCACTACATGAATATTTGATTTTGCTCACATGAAAATCACTATCACCATTATTATTAAAAAAAGTTTTAAAGGATTCTTGCACTTTGGTGTGGGAATTGTTAGTGTCTCTGAAATCACCCATGTAATGGTTACCTATTCATCCTATGCATGACATTAGCACATAAAATAAAGCAACACAAGAAATTTTCTCCTCTCTGCCTTCTGCAGATAAAGTTTTCCAGAGAAGGGTGCCTGTCTAGCTGAGTCAGTAGAGCACATGACTCTTGATCTTGGGGTTGTGGGTTGAACCCGATGTGGGGTATGGAGATTACTTAAAAAGAAAATCTTAACAAAGAAGTTTTCCCTAGAGAGTTTTCACTTTGTGGCTGCCAATTATAGCTTATCAATTCATCTTTCTGTAAGATACTGCCAAAAAGGGCTTTGCAAAGCTGGGTTTGGACCGTAGTTACTCCATAATAATTCCTAAGTTATCACCATTTTTTCCCACCAATAATTTCTAATAGCAGCTAGGCAATAATTTTAGTCTTGAATAAATATCTCCAGGGGTTACAGCTTTCTTAAGTTGATGATTTTAAAGAAAACTTTCCCTGGAGATCCCATTTAGTTTGTTATGTGAATGACTTTAATTGGATCACATAAACATTGCCTTTCTATTGCAATTGGCTCTGCCACCCCCCACTCTGTGTCCACTTCCCGCAGCTAAAACTGCTCTCATGTTAGAGAGGGAAGACTGACCTGCGGCCATCGTTTTCTGTCACACTCACCAGCCACCTAGTGTGATATATTTGAAAGCATTATCTCTATGAGCCTCTGCATTCTCTCCATTGTCCTATCTTCAACCTAGATGTTCCTAAAGCATCTTATAGTAATGTTCTCAGCCCTGACTAGGCAATATCCAACAAATCTTTCTTCTCCTTTTCAATTCTTCTCTTTTATTTTCAAGTTTATTAAGAGGAAATGTTTGGGAAATGAACTGACCCTGAACTGTGACTGAGTTCTGTTTGCTTTATTGACTTTCAGGGACTTTTTTCCCTTCAATCTAAAAGAGTTCATGGGTCACTAAATAAATCAGTGTCAGGTAATATGTCATTAAACATCTATACCTAGTCTGTATATCTAATAAAATTATAATATTTGGTGAGCTATCTACACGAACATCATGCAGCCTTGATGAAAACATTTCAATCAGTAAAGATACCAAGATTCATTTTACATTTATTCAAATAGTCTTTTCATCACAACATTGGTAAAAATAGATCCAATCTGTTACTCAAAAGAAATTGTCATTTAAATCTCTCAAAAGAAACAATAACTGAAATCTCAAGCATTATACTTACTTTTCTGTGTGTCAATAACAGCTCCAGCTAACTGATAGCCCTGATGGTTAAAAAGATGATGAAGAAGATGTTAACAATGGGTTGTCTCTGGGTTTCTGGCCACTCCTACTCGTGGCCTGTCCTAGTCACTGGTGCTCTAAAATGGCGCCATACATACATCTCTGAATTTTTTTTTTTTATCTCTAAAGCATTGCAAATATTTTCTCACTTAGAATTTTTCATTTCTAGTGTAGGAAATATCTTCTAGTTCTTTCCCTCTTGAAATCAAAATACTATTCAGAGGCTTCCAGACTATGAAGAACGCTATTTGGTTTGAAGAGTTGATAATTCTCATCACTCTAGTTTTATACCAAAAAGATTGCCTTTTTTTTGGTGGGGGGAGGGTGTTACTGTAAAGACAGAAACGAAATATATAAACAAAAGTTTTCTTGGTGACTCGGATTTGAAAAATCACTAATGAATCCCTTGTGTAAGGTGTTTGAGCATGAATCCTGAAAGCTGCAATGATGGGGATGGTTCCTCAGGGAAATGAAGACTCAACAGATCAGACATAGTCGAATACAAAACAGTGACAATCAGTTGATAAGGAACCAGACAGACTTTTTATACTTTTTGTAAAAAAGTATTTTAGGATTTAAAACATTTATTTTTTTAAAAGTTCACATGTGCATAAAAGGAAACTGAAAAACAGAAAAAGCAAGAAACAAAGTAATCCATAATCACAAGCATTTTACATCTCAACTTCTACGTCTCATGTGTGTACCTACACAACTAATGTAATTTTAATGTAATTAAGACCATACAGTTAAGTATCATGCCTTTTTACACACCATGAATATCTGCCATTTCAGAGTTCCAAAACTATGAGTACTTTGATAACTAATAATATACTTCACAACTCCATCTGATAGAAAGAAATGTAATCCTGCCTTTCTTGGGGACAAAAATTTATAAAGGACAAAAATGGTCACAGGCCTCTAGATAAAGATAATGGCATAATTAAAATTAAAATACTGCATTCTTTAATGTTCAATTAAAAATGAGACACAAAGTAACAGAGTACACAAGTATAATGCTTCTAAAAGAATTCATTATCCATTATAGTATTCAAATATTAGCAAGGAGGTATGTTTCCACTGAATCACTTACTGTTTCCTATAGTACAGCCAAAGAGATGCACACACATTAACAGTTATCATTAAATTGTAAATATGAACACATCTGCACACATCTCTCCCACTACACCTCTTTATGCCCTCTGCTGTCAGCCTAATAAGTCCTGACGTACATTACTCAGAGACAGCTGAACACTTCCTTGCCCAAGATGCCTCCCTTCTATCAATTATCACAAAAAGAAATATAAATTGGTTAATTCACAGCCTGTACATTGTATTATACATTGCCATGTCTGGACATCCCAAAAGCTTAACTGTTACAAAATAATGAAACGTGTCCACAACAAACACAGGTACTTTATAAAAATGGACGTACGTACCTATGGTTATAACCTGAAAATGGACATACGTACCTATGGTTATAACCTGAAACTGACCAGACAGACTTTTTAAAATTTTCTTTTCATCATTTATAGCAGCTAAATGATCATAAAAGACCATTTTCTTCTTCTTTATTATTTTTATTTATTTACTTAAAAAGTAAAAATATAGGTAATCAAATAAAGAAACTTAAATAATCACAAGTTAGTATACTTTTAATATTTTTGAATATATGTTTTCAATAATTTTTTGTAATATAACACTGCTTTATACGAATAAGTTAAAAAAATATAATTGTCTTTCTTTAAGGAGAAAAACAATGAACCATATGAATATATGTATTGAAACATAGAACCTATAAGTCAGCCAGCATATTTATAATGTATATGTATAATGTATATACACACATATATGTATATATAATATACATGTATAATTAATGTCTAATGTATATAATTTATATACAATATAAACATATAATGAATTGTCTCAGAGGATTGAGACAGAAAAGGGGTGCTCGAATTGTGGGTCAGTGAGAGTGTGAGGTTTCTGTGCCAGAGACTAGGGAGGTGGGTGAGGTAATTTTCCCCTCTCAATGAATGTGTGTGTGTGCACACACTCTGGTCCGCTCCAGTAGCGATGCAGGGCCACCTAGTAGTGAACAGAGCCATTACACCAAGTCCCAACCAACTGTGCCCTCCCACCACATCCCCCAGTAGACAAGCATAAGTCACTCCAGCTGCCTAGTGTACCGACTATGGAGTGCTTCAGAGTTTCAGTTCTAGGGGAAACTGGATGTAAATTCATTTGGGTTTCATTCTGTGTACTGGTTCATTTATTCCTTTTCTTTGAATTTGTTTTTGCTTAAATTGTTTTCTTTCTTCTTTCTTTTCTTTATCTTTGTTGTATGCAGAAAGAGAAAAATTTAGTTTTTACCTTTTTAAAAAGTTTTTGTATTCTGTTTCATTTTCTTTATTTTTATTCTATCTATAATTTTTAAAATTTTTGTTTTTTCTTGCCTTTTTTCCCCTTTCCCTTTTCTCTCTCTACTCTATCAAGCTTCTTCCAACAACAGACCAAAACACACCAAGAATCTAACTTCCTTAAATTGATTTTTTGTTTGGTTTTTAATTTCCTAATATTTGTGTTTTATTAATTTTCTTCCCTCCAAAATGACAAAACAAAGGAATTGACCCCCAAGAGAAAGAACAGGATGAAATGATAGCCAGAGACTTAATCAACACAGATATAAGTAGGATGTCTTTCTGAACTAAAATTTCTAATCACTATAATCAGTTACTAACTGGTGTTGAAGAAAGCACAGAAGACACTAGAGAATCCCTTTCTGTGGAGATTTAAGAAATAAATCTAGTCAGGCTGAAATTAAAAATGCTATAACTGAGATGCAGTCTTAAAGGATGCCATGACAGCAAGGATGGATGAAGCACAACAGCCAATCATGATACGGAAGATAAATTGATGGAAAATAATGAAGGAGAAAAAAAAAGAGGGAAACAAACATGAAAGATCATGATAGAAGACTTAGAGAACTCAGTGACTTACTGAAAATTAAGAACATCCAAATCATATAAGTCCAAAGAGACAAAGAGAGAGAAAAAGGGACAGAAGTTTTATGTGAGCAAATTATAGCAGAAAACTTTCCTAATCCGGAGAAGGACACAGACATCAAGATCAAAGAAGCACAGAAACTTCCATTAGATTCGACAAAAACCAGCCATCACCAAGTCATATCATAGTTAAATTCACAAAATATACAAAGAAAGAATAATGAAAGCAGCAAGGGGAAAAAAAGTCCTTAACCTACAAGAGAAGACAGATCAGGTTTGCAGAGGACCTATCCACAGAACCTTGGCAGGCCAGAAAGGAGTGGCAGGATATATTTAATGTGCTGAATCAGAAAAATATGCAGCCAAGAATTCTTTATCAAGCAAGGCTGTCATTCAAAGTAGAAGGAGAGTTAAAGAGTTTCCCAGAAAAACAAAAACTAAAGGTGTTCATGACCACTAAACCAGCCCTGCAAGAAATTAAGAGGGACTCTTTGAGTGGAGAAAAAACAAAACAAAACAAAACAAAACAAAACAAAACAAAACAAAACAAGAAGGCCAAAAGCAACCAAAGCTAGAAAAGCCCAGAGAACATCAGCAGAAACTCCAACTTTACAGGCAACACAATGGCACTATTTTCATATTTTTCAGTAGTCACTGTAAATGAAAATGGACTAAATGCTCCAATCAAAAGATATAGGGTATCAGAATGAATAAGGAAACAGGACCCATCTATATGCTGCTTACAAGAGACTCATTTTAGACCAAAGGACACCTACAAATTGAGGGGATGGAGAACCATATATCATGCTCGTGGTCGTCAAAAGAAACCTGGAGTTGCCATGCTTATATCAGACAAACTAGATTTTAAAACAAAGACTGTAACAAGAGATGAAGAAGGGAGTTATATCATAATTAAAGTATTTATCCATCAAGAAGATCTAACACTTATAAACATTTATGCCTCCACTTGGACACACCCAAATATAAAAATCAATCACAAACATAAAGAAACTCATATCATCATAGTAGGAGACTTCAACACCCCACTTACAGCAATGCACACATGATCTAAGCAGAAAATCAACAAGGAAACATTGGTTTTGAATGACACACTGGACACAGTGGACTTACTAGACATATTCAGAACATTTCATCCTGAAGCAGCAGAATACCCATTCTTCTCAAGTGCACATGGAATATTCTCCAGAACGGTTCACATACTGCGTCACGAATCAGCCCTCAACATGTCCAAAAATATCAGTCACATACCATGTATATTTTCAGATCACAATGCTTGAAACTTGAAATCAACCACAAGAAAAAATTGGATCAACTATGAATATTTGGAGATTAAAGGACATCTTACTAGAGATTGAATGGGGTAACCAAGAAACTAGAGAGGAAATTAAGAAAGAACTTTTTATGGAAGTCAATGAAAATGAAAACATGACAGTCCAAAATCTCAGGAATGCAGCAAAGGCAGTCATAGAGGGAAGTATATAGGAATCCAGGCCTTCCTAAAAAAGGAAGAAAGGTGTCAAATATGCAACTAAAATTATACCTTAAAGAGTTGGGGAAAGAACAGCAAATAAAGCCAAAAGCTAGCAGCAGAAGAGATATAATAAAAATTAGAGCAGAAATGAATGATATCGAAAAAAACCCACACAAAACAGTAGAGCAGATCAATGAAACCAGGGCTGGTTCTTTGAAAGTATTAACAAAATTGATAAACACTTCAAGTGTATTACAAAGTTGTAATCATGAAGACAGTATGGTACTAGCCCCAAAACAGACGCAGATCAATGGAACAGAAGAGAACCCAGAAGTGGACCCACAAACTTCTAGTCAACTTATATTTGACAAAGCTGGAAAGAATATCCAGTGGGGGGCGGGGGAAACACAGTCTCTTCAGCAAATAGTGTTGGGAAACCTGGACAGCAACATGCAGAAGAATGAACCTGCACCACTTTCTTACATCATACACTAAAAATTAATGAAAGACCTAAACCTAAGAAAAGAGGTTATCAAAATCCTAGAAGAGAAAACAGACAACAACATCTCTGACCTTGGACACAGAAAGTTCTTACTTGAGAGGCAAAGGAAACAAAACCAAAAATGAACTATTGGGAGCGGATCAAGATAAAAAGTTTCTGCACAGTGAAGGAAACAATCAACAAAGCTAAAAGGCAAACAATGGAATGGGAGGAGATATTTGCAAATGACATATCAAATAAAGGGTTGCTGTCCAAAATCTACAAAGACCTTATCAAATTCAACACCCAAAAAACATAATCCAATGAAGAATCGAGCAAAAAACACGAATAGACACTTTTCCAAAGAAGACATCCAGAAGGTTAATAGACACATGAAAAGATGGTCAGCATTATCATCATTAGGGAAATACAGATCTAAACCACAATGAGATTCCACCTTACACCTATAAGAATGTTTAAAATTAACAACTCAGGTAACAACAGATGTTGGCAAGGATGTGGAGAAAGAGGAACCCTTTTACATTGCTGGTGGGAATGCAAATTGGTGCAGCCACTCTGAAAACCAATATGGAGGTTCCTCAAAAAATTAAAAATAGAGCTACCTTGTGACCCAGCAATTGTACTACTAGTATATTTCCAAAGGATACAAAACTGCTGATTCAGAGGGGCACATGTACCCCAATGCTTACAGCAGTACTATTGACAATAGCCTAATTATGGAAAGAGTCCAAATTTCTATCAGCAGGTGATATTATGCTAAGCAAAATATATTATGCTAAGCAAAATAAAAAATAATATATGCTAAGCCAATATCATATGTTCACTGGATCTGGAATTTAGGAAACCAATTGGATGAACATAGCAGAAGGGAAGCAAAAATAAGATAAAAACAGAGAGGGAGACAATCCATAAGAGACTCTTAAGTACAGAGAACAAACTGAGGGTTGCTGGTGGGGTGTTGGGTTGGGGGAAGGGCTAAAAGGGGGATGGGCATTAAGGAGGGCACTTGTGGGGATGAGTAGTGGGTGTTAGATGTAAGTGATGAATCAATAAATTCTGTTCTTGTAATCATTATTGCACTGTATGTTAACTACTTGGATTTAAATAAAAATATATAAATATATATTCTGAGGCTTGAGAATTTTATTTTTCATATGCCCTCTAAAATGTAACATATCCCATCATTTACACAACTGTATTTCATGGGTTATATAGTTTCATATCATATATTTCTAGTAATTATATTAAATTTAATTTTAAGATTAATTTTAAATATATATACACAAGGAATGCACAAATCTCAGGTGTATAATTCCATATTACAATTGCATGAATAGAACATGTAACTATCAGGGAAAAGGAAAGTGATACAGATGGATCTACACAAAGGGATGAAAAGCAGTAGATATGATAACAGTATTCATAAAAATGGTGTTTTATTACCTGAAACATTAGAAGGATTATTGACTGCCTAAAATTAATAATAATACTAATAATACTAATAATGTAAGACAACAGCAATAACACAAATGCTAAATTGGGAGAAATGGAATTCTGTTGTTAGGATCTTATATTGCATGAGAAGTGCTATAATATTATTTGAAATTAGAATGTGGTAAATTGAAGATGTACACTATAATTTCTAAATCTATTACTGAAGCAATTTGAAGTATTATAGCTCATACATAGCCCATCAAAAAAGCTGTTTTAGGAACAGTAGTGTCTCCTGTCACCCCTAAAGATACCCATGTCTTAGTCCCAAATCCTGTGACTATATTGTCTTAAGTGTCAAACAAAAATTAAGGTTACGGATGGTATTAACTAAAGTTGCTAATTATCTGCTTTAAAATAGAAAATTATCCTGAATTATCCTGGTGATCCAAAGCAATAACAAGGAGGCTACTGTGAAAGATGGAGTCTTAGAAGAGTTAGAGGGATATTTGACCATAAAAAAAATATTCAGAGTAATACATTTGCTGACTTTGAAGATAAAAATATTCAGAGTAATACACTTGCTGATTTTGAAGGTGGAAGAAGTCCATTAGTTAAACAATGTGGGCAGTCTCTAGAAGCTGAAAAGTCAAGGAACTGGGTTCTCCACTAGAGCCACCAGAAAGGAACATCTTGATTCTTGATTCTTAATCCAGTGAGACTAATGTTGAACTTTCAATCAAAAGAATGCTTAATAAATTTGTTAAGCAGCAAAAAGACTCTAATATAGGAGATAAAACCAAAACATTAAAAAAATTCACTTAAACCAAAGATAGACATACAAAAGAGAAAAAATAAAACCTGTAAATAATTACAAAGGAAAACAAGAGATGATAAATTAAAATTTTAAAATTATATTGAGGGGTGCCTGGTGGCTCAATCAGTTGAGAGTCTGACTTGACTCGGTCATGATCTCATGGTTCATGGATTTGAGCCATGTGGGGCTTGCTGCTGTAAGCAGGAACCTGGTTTGGATCCTCTGTCCCCCTCTCTGTCTGTCCCTTCCCCAGTTGTGCTATCTCTCACTCTCAAAAATAAGTAAACATTAAAAAAAATAAACTTGAAAAACAAAAGCTTTATTATTTTGAGAGAGATAGAAAGAGCATACGTGTGCATGAGCTGGGGAGGGACAGAGAGAGAGAGGGAGAGAGAGAATCCCAGGCAGGCTCCATGCAGTCAACACAGAGCCTGACACATGGCTTGATCTTACAAACTGTGGGATTCAAGTTAGTTAACACACAATTTAGTTAACATACAGTGTAGTATTGATTTAAGGAGTCGAATTTAGGGATTCATCACTTACATACAACATCCAATGCTCATCACAAGTGCCCTCGTTAATACCCGTCCCCCATCCACCTCCCCTCCAGCAAACCTCAGTTTGTTCTCTACTCTTAAGAGTTTCTTATGGCTTGCCTCCCTCTCTTCTTTTATCTTATCTTATTTTTCCTTTCCTTACCCTATGCTCATTTGTTTTGTTCCTTAAATTCCACACATGAGTGAAATCATATGATATTTGTCCTTCTCTGACCCACTTATTTCACTTAGCATAATACTCTCTGGTAATCTGATTTCTATTCGGGTAGCTTTCTCAAACATATAGTGCACCCAAAATTAATACTTTTCATCACATGAATTTACTCCTTTAACCTCCTGCCCCTCAAACAAACCCCTTTCAGGGCAAGATCCCAATCAGATAACATGATAATAATTTTCTATTAAATGTAAGCCTGACTTCTGATCTCACAAACATTGAAATGCAGAAAAATACAAAGAATGCAAACCAAATAAGGAAATACATAGCTTATATTATGTTTTCTTGGACTTGTAAAAAATAATTGATTTTTAATGTTCTCTCAATCTTCCAAAATAAATGTTGCTATACACTTTAATTGATTAAATTAAAATGTACTGAGTACCTAGTTCTTGGCAGACCAAGTTCTCAGCAGGAATTTTTAATGGGTATCCCTGAATGTGTTTAGCTCACTAATAATCCTATATTACTTATTTCTTGGTTGACTCATTCATTGTTTAGTAGCATGTTTTTTAATCTCCTGGCATTTGTGGTCTTTCAAGATTTTTTTCTTGTGGTTGATTTCTATTTTCATAGTGTTGTGATTGAAAAAGTTGCATGGTATGACTTTGATCTTCTGAAGTTGTTTGGACTTGTTTTGTGGCCTAATGTGTGATATATTTTGGAGAATGTTCCATGTGCTCCAAAAGAATGTGTATTCTGCTGTTTTAGGGTGGAATATTCTGCTATCTGTTAAATCCAACTGGTCCAATATGTCATTTAAAGTCACGGTTGCCTTGTTGATGATCTGTTTGGATAACTTGTCCATTGATGTAAATAGGGTGTTAAAGTCCCCTATTATTATATTACTATCGATTATTTCCTTTACATTTGTTATTAATGGTTTTAGGTACTTGGGTTCTCTGATGTTGGGTGCATAAATAGTTACTATATTTTCCTGTTGGGTCACCCCATTTAAGACTGTATAGTTTCCTTCTTTGTCTTTTGTTATCATCTTTGTTTTAAAGTCCGTTTTTTTTTCTGATATAAGTATTGCTACCCCAGCTTTATTTTCACTTCCATTTCATGACAAATATTTCTCTATCCCTTCATTTTCAATCTGCTTGCTTTTAGGTCTGAAATGAGTCTCTTGTGGACGGCTGTACATGGGTCTTGCTTTTATAACCAGGCTGTCACTCTGTGCCTTTTGATTGGAGCATATAATTAGTTTACATTCAACGCAATTATTGATAGGTAAGTACTTCTTGCCATTGTTTTTTTTTTTTTACTTTTTTTTTAAATGGTTGTTTTGTAGTTCTTCTCTCTTCCTTTCTTCTCTTGCCCTCTTGGGATTTGATGGCTTTCTTTAGTGATGTATTTGGATTCCTTCGTCTTAATTTTTTGCCTATTATTGGCTTTTACTTTTGAGGTTGCCCTAAATTTATATGCAATATTTTATGCATATAGCAGCCTATAGTAATTTGTTGGTCACTTTATGAATGAACCTATTCTAAAAGGAATAAATGTTTACTACTTCTTAATCCCTCTATTTTATGAATATAGTGTTATACGTTACATACTTTTTTTGTGAATTCTTTGACTGATTTTTAAAGATATACCTAAAAATTATTGTTCTTGTGCTTCTTAGTTTTTTTTTTTTTAACTTCTGCTTATGGTCTTTCTTTTGCATTTAAAGAATCCCTTTCATGTTTCTTGTAAGGCTGTGATAAATTCCTTTAAGTTTTGTTTGGAAAACTCTTATCTCTTGTATTCTGAAAGATAGCCTTGCTGAATAGAGTGTTATTGGTTGTAGGGTTTTTTTTTTTTTTTTCCTTTCAGCACTTTGAATACATCATGTCACTCTCTTCTGGTCTGCAAAGTTTTTGCTGAAAAATCAGGTGATAGTCTTATGGGATTTCCCTTGCATGTAACTGTTTTCTTTTGCTACTTTTAAAACTCTTTCTTTATCATAACTTTTTGCATTTTTACTTAGTATGTGTCTTCGTGTGGACTTTGTGTTGATTTTATTGGGTGATCTATGCCCTCTGGATTTCTGTTTCCTTCCTCAGATATGGACATTTTTTATCTTTTATTCTTCAAGTAATTTTTTTGCTCTCTGTTCTCTCTCTTTTTCTTCCAGGATTCCTATAATGTTAATGTTATTATGCTTGATGGAGTTACTGATTTCCCTTAATATATTCTCATTGTCTAATTTTTTTATTTCTTTCTCCTGTTCATCTTGATTGCTTTCCATTACTCTGACTTCCAGGTTGCCGATTAATTCTTCTTCTTCCTCTACTTTACTATTTATTCTTTCTGGTATATATATATTTTTTAATTTCAGTTATTGAACTCTTCATCTGTGCTTAGTTATTTTTTACATTTTCTGTCTCTCTATTGAGGGTCTTATTGAGGTCCTTCACTCTTTTTTCAAGTTCTGTGAGTAGATATCACTACTTTAATATCCCTACCAACATGTTGTTTATCTCTGTTTCATTTAGCTTTCTTGCTGTGATTTTGTCCTGTTCTTTCATTTGGACATAATCTCTGTATCCATATTGTGTCTAATTCTCTGAGTCTGTTTCCATGTGTTAGGAAAGTCAGCAGCATCTCCTGTTATGAAAGTAGGGGCTTGATGGAGAAGAGGTCCTATAAAAACATGCAGTGAAGTGTCTCCCATTCACCAAAACCTGGCACTTCAAGGATGTCTCCTGTATGTCTTGTGTGTGCCCTATCGTTCTGACTGAGCCACATTTGCCTTCAGCCTAGTCATCCAAAATGGCTCACTTTGTGTGCTGTGGGCGAGGTTTGGTCCCTGTATTGTTAACATGCCAGTCTGTGGCCACCTTGGACTTTTGTTGGGTCATACCAGGCATTTGCCAGAGTTGTGGTCACACCAGACTGTAGGGTGCTCTCTCTGTGTTGTCCCCTGAGGGGCTTTCATTGATGAGCCTGGCCTGCTGTCAGACCGGATGTCTGCCCTGAACCCCCTGATGGAGCCACAGCTGGACTGGTTGTGTTGTTATCATCCCCTCTTCCCTGAGAGGAGTCACTTTAGAGTGGTCATGGCCACTGTTGGAGCTACTTCCACAATGTCACACTTGTAGGTTCACTTTGGATGGACTCCTGATCTGCAGGAGAATGCAAGGATGTGGCACAGGGAGTTAGCAAAGTTTATGTTGGTAGGCTATGGGAGGAGGCCTGGATCTGCTTTGTTGTACTCTTGGTCATGTTGGAGGGGACAGGTTGTAGGGAAACTTCAGGGTGAGGCATGCTGTTAGCAAGCAAGTGCAGAGTGTTTGCACTGGTTTCTGCAGGTGCCTGTGGTAGGTGGGCAAGGGAAATGGTGCCTGCCTACTCTTGCTTTTGGAGAAGACTCCTAAAGATCCCTGTCCTTCCAATACCTACTCCAAGATTAGTAATTAAATCTCCTTTGCACATTACTTCAGGCATTTTTGAAGCTGCTACTTTTATGCTGTACCTCAGTGGGGCTGTTTGTTATTCTGTCTCTTTAATGGCAGAGACTCAGTTTTCTATTGCCCTCCTGCTCTCCCAGAGCAGGCTGATTTTTAAAATTCCAAGTGGTAAGACCTATTGATTATAAAAACTCATGAAGTTATGACCCTCTGATTTTCAGGGTCAAATGTTCGGGGGATTCATATTCCCAATGTTGGTCCCCCATGCCTGGGATACATGGTGTGGGGTCTGCCCTGTCCCTTCTATAAGCTTGTATGTCCCTCCCTCCCACAGACAGTCTGTGGTCGGATAGTTCCTGACTGAGTGTCTTCGCTTCCTACCATTTATGATATGGCCTTTTCTGTAGCATTAGCTCTGGAGAGTCTGTTCTGCCAGTGTCAGGCCATTTTCTGGGCTATTTGTGCTGATGTGGCTGTTATGTACGTCTGTCCATGGATGAGGTGAGCTTGGGATCCTCCTACTCTGCCATCTTCCCTGGAAGTCTCTGAATTGCATTTTAAGAGACATTTGCCTCTTCTTTATTACTATATATTAGACTATTAACTTTTCTTTATTCAATTACATATTTTAAAAATTATACATTTTTGCAAGATAGCGGCTACAATATGCCATTTCAATAAGTAATGGTAATTTTTAGCATCATAAATTACATCAAATAATGATATTTTTTATTTTGACTGAGTAATTCTATCCAATTATAAAATTGTCAACCTGTATTTGTTTAGATTTTCTTCCACATTATTGATCTAAACATCAGCAGTTTTAGATAAATTAATTTTCTTGAGATGTAATTTTGATTATTATGTGTACAGTCCTGAAGAGGTGGTGACATAACATATAGAAGTTACAAATCTAGATGTAAGAAGTTACAAATCTAGCATGTAAGAGGACCAAACTCTGGCTTCAACTCTTACTAATATTTCTTAATATTCCCCCCATCTTAAATCCCAATTTACCAATCTATGAAACAAAGATTAAAAATCAGCTTCAGTGCTCTTTGGGAAATTATCCATTGAAAAACTATGTGTATGTGTATTAAAGAAAATTAATAGATAGATGAAAAATAGATAATATTGTAGGTATAGGTAAAGTTAACCTAAACTGATCCCTCAGGAAACAAAAACTTTTGCTAATTTTTGTCATGTCTTAAAATAAAAATCGAATGTAGCAGGGCAGTTAAGTCTTGATTTAAAGTCCTTTAAAACTGCGTAGCATACTTTACCCATTTGATTTTTTTATGCCAGAAATCAGCAGTTCCTTTCAACAAGTAATATTTTTTTTCAGTAGTCGCGAGGTTTTTTCATTCAGTATATTTGAACATAATGGATTCAATATCATTTATTTACTAGGTTTTATATATAGTCAAGTGTGCATAAAAATAAGGTGTCTGCCTTTATAGGTAATTTTAGATACACAAAGAAACAAAATTTTAGTGAAGTTGGTGCTATAGGAGAGAAAGTTGTCAAAGCGGCAGGTGGGGTAAACAGTTTCTCTCTAGACGTGGTTTGTCTGTTTGTGTGGCAGGAGAGAAAGAAACAGCTTATAAGTGGAAGACATTGAAATGAAACCTAAATGAAAAATGGAAGTAGAAGGGAAGACTCGGGGAGAAAGCTTTTTCCTTCCTTCCTTCCTTCCTTCCTTCCTTCCTTCCTTCCTTCCTTCCTTCCTTCCTTCCTTCCTTCCTTCCTTCCTTCCTTCCTTTCTTTCTTTCTTTCTTTCTTTCTTTCTTTCTTTCTTTCTTTCTTTCTTTCTTTCTTTCTTTCTTTTTCTTTCTTTTTTTAAAGAGAGGCAACCGCAAGTGCCATACCCTAGAGATACCAGGAGAGAGTCCAAAAGGATGGTCATTAGGCATGGATACCAGAAAGCCAGAAGAAAATTTATGAACATGAAAATTTACTTAGTAGTTTTATGAGCTCTTTTAAGGAAAATTGATGTGCATTTTCTGGTCTTCTAATCTATTTGCCATTTACTTCATTAAAAAATATAACTATTACTTTAAATATAACTTTTCATTTGGACTTCCTTTTCAATTATCTTCGATTTCCAGGTATATTGATGGTCTGTTTTCTAGATTTCTTATGAAATTCTGTTTCCATGATATGCTAAACTTACTGGTTAATTTAGCTACATTTTGAGTTTGATATTCATATTGTATTTAAGCAATTGAGTATTTTTCTTTAGTCCCTCAACTGCATTAACATTATGATATTGCACTTATAGTTTCATATTCTTTTAGAAAAGAGCTTTTCCTCACATAATTAACATATTATGTATTCTGTATAATCTATGAATGTTTTACTTTTAATATTTAAGTATTTTATGTGTGTGTATTTACAAATGACTCCAGGATCCTAGATATCAAATTCTAATTTGTTTTCAAACACATTTATTTGGATGTGTATTTATTTTGTGTTTCTTTACTTTTCAATTATATCATAGTATTTTTTTTCAATAGTACTTTTTTTCTTTTTCAAATTTTTGTTTATATTTCAGTTCATTAACTAACTGTAATTTTAGTTCCAGGTGTAGAATTTAGCGATTCATCACTGACATACAACACCCAGGACTCATCACAGCAAGTGCTTTCCTTAATACCCATCACTTGTTTAAACCATCCACCTGCCCACCACCTCCCATTGGTGCTTTAAAATTAGTAATATAGGATTAATAGTGTGCTAAATACATTCAGGGATATTACCAATTAAAAATTCCTGCCTAGAACTTGGCCTGCCAATATTAAGTAGTCCATAAATTTTAATTTAATCAATTAACATGTTCAGCAACATTTATATTGGAAAATTGAGAGCACATTAAAAATCAATTATTTTTACAAGTCCAAGAAAATTTAAGGCAAACTATGTATTTCCTTATTTGGTCTGTATTTGTTGTATTTTTCTACATTTCAATTTTGTTTGTGAGATTAGAGGTAAAGTCAGGCTTACATTTAATAGAGAATTATTACCATGTTATCTGATTGGGATCTTGCCCTGAAGGGGGGTTTGTTTGAGGGGCAGGAGGTTAAAGAAATCAATTCATGTGATGAAAGGTATTAACTTTGGGTGTGTTATATGCTTGAGAAAGTTAACTTACATAGAGATCAGATTACCAGACTGTATTATGCTAAGTGAAACAAATGGGTCAGAGAAAGACAAATACCATATGATTTCACTCATATGTGGAATTTATGGAACAAAACAGGTGAACATAGGGGAAGGGTAAGAAAAATAAGATAAGATAAAAGCAGAGAGGGAGGCAAGCCATAAGAGACTTTTATTTTTAAATTTTTTTTATATTTTTAAATTTATTTTTGAGACACAGAGAGAGACAGCGAGAGCAGGGGAGGGTCAGAGAGAGAGGGAGACACAGAATCTGAAGCAGGGTCTAGGCTCTGAACTAACTGCCAGTACAGAGCCTGACATGGGGCCGAACCCAAGAGCCATGAGATCATGACCTGAGCTGAAGCCAGACGCTTAACCTTCTGAGCTACCCAGGTGCCCATTGAGGCTCTTAAGTATAGAGAACAAACTGAGGTTTGCTGGAGGGGAGGTAGATGGGGGATGGGCTAAAGGAGGGCACTTGTGATGAGCACTGGATGTTGTATGTAAGTGATGAGTTCCTAAATTCGACCCATTAAATCAATACTACACTGTATGTTAATGAACTTGAATTTCAACAAAAACTAACAAAACAAAACAAAACATTATGAACTTAAAAAAAGAGACAAACAGATTAGACCTTAATGCCTTATGCTTATCTTATCATTTTATTTCTGGGCTTGAATATTGTCTTATTTTTTGATACCAATGCAATTTTTTTGAAGGACTCACTGAAGGCTTGTCTCACTTGCTTGTTTCTCAAGGTGTAAATGAATGGGTTCAACATGGGAGCTATGGACGTCATTAGCACGGTGACACCCTTATTAATAGTCACTGATTCCTTTGCTGAAGGATTGACATAGATGAAGATACAACTTCCATAGGTGATGGAAACCACAATCATGTGAGAAGAACAGGTGGAAAAGGCTCTTTTCCTTTGTTGGGCAGAAGGGAATTGTAGAATGGTCTTGATGATATAAATGTAAGATAGAAGAACACACACAAGAGTCAGAATGAAGGTCAGCACAGCACAGACAATAACCAGCTGCTCTATGAGCCATGTGTCTGAACAGGAAATCTTCAGGATGGGAGATGCATCACAGAAAAAATAATCAATGACATTTGAATCACAGAATTTCAAATTGAGGAACAGAGTAAGTGGTGGGAGTATGATCAGCAAGCCAGCCGTCCAACAGCAGAGGATGAGCCTCTTGCAGACTCTGCTGTTCATGATGGTCACATAATGCAAGGGTTTGCAGATGGCCGCATAGCGGTCATAGGACATGGCAGCCAAGAGAAAAAATTCTGTTACTCCAAAAACGTCGGTAAAAAACACTTGAGCAACACAAACATTATATGTAATTGACCTGTCACCTGTTGCTATGTTGTATAAATATCTCGGAATACAAGCAGATGTAAATGAAATTTCTATTAAAGCAAAGTTCTGTAGGAAAAAATACATGGGTGTTTTGAGGTGAGAGTCTACTAAAGTGAGGAATACGATGGACAGATTTCCAGTTATACTCAGTATGTAAGTGAGAAATAGAAACATAAAGATTGGAATCTGAAGTTGAGGGTCATCTGTCAGGCCCAATAGGATGAAGATTGTTACTGTGTGATTTTTCATCATTGACTGCTGAGTTTCATGTAAAATTTAGAGATATTTTATTTTAATTTAGTGGGATCAAAGCTAGATGGGAATAAACAGTGACTATTAGAGGCAGCATAGTAGTTAATGTGTGGTTTCTTCTATAAATTTGTAATTGATATTGCTAATACTCTGGCCCCTCAATTCTATAATTTATTTTACTATTTTGTCAGTTTTGTGATAGATTTTTAAACATATTTCAAAAAAATTCTGCCATCTCATTTTTCTTCTTTCCTTTAGAGTTTTAATCTATAGCCAAGAATGGATTTTACCATGTAATTAGATATGACCCACATTGTGAGTCAACAAAATTCTGATTTCTTCTTATATCTAACATTTCTTCTTTTGAAATAACAAAAGTGAATAGTTAAATTTAAGAATTTGTTCTATGTCTTTTCTTGATGATTTGCTCATGATTAAATGTAAATGTATAACAACCGATCTGGGCTCCATCAGGCATTGCTGACCCATCCGTGGCTTGTGTTTTACATTGTGCCACAACAACCAAGTATATGTTTATGTTTTGTTTTGTGTTTTAACATGCATATTACACATTGTTGGATCACTCCTCTGACTCTTATGTTTCTCTGGTAGTATAAAACTTAGACTCAGTGTCCACTGGATACATGGTACAGAGGGTATTTTAGTGCACAGTTATTTTCTACATGTGAAGAAATGTTTGGCCCAATGATATACACCTGGAAAAAAAACATATTTTGGTCTGCTTAATTAAGTATGGCAAATGCTCTAATACCTTGTTATCATCATCATTAAGTTCAAAGTCAAATTTAAATACTAAAGTGCCTGGGTGGCTCAGTCGGTTAAGCCTCCAACTTCGGCTCAGGTCATGATCTCATGATTCATGAATTTGAGCCCTAGTTTGGACTCTGTGCTGACAGCTCAGAGCCTGGAGCCTGCTTCAGATTCTGTGTCTCCCTCTCTCTCTGCCCCTCCCCTGCTCTGTCTCTCTGTCTCTCAAAAATAAATAAGCATTAAAAACTAAAATAAAATACTGAATATACTCTCCACACACCTGTCTTTACTCTCTTCCTTAGCTGTAGCTGCAGCATCATGCTGATGAAAGGCACACCTTCTGTAGCGAGATCTCTATCATTCAATATCTGCCTTTCCTGTCTATGTTTGCATGGCCTTGGACAAATTTCCGCACTTCTCAGGCCTTCAGTTCTTTGTAAAATGGAGATAATAATAGTATCTACCATATGGGCACCTGGGCGGCTCAGATGGTTAAGCAACCAACTCTTAATTGTGGCTTAAGTCATGATCTCACAGTTCATGAGTTTGAGCCCCATATTGGGCTCTGAGCTGACAGTGCAGAATCTGTGTGGGATCTTCTCTCTCTGTCTCAGTCTCTGTCCCTTTCTTTCCTGCCCCTCCCCTGCTTGCTCTGTCTCTCAAAGATAAATAAATAAACATAAAAATGAGTGTCTACCACATGTAGTTAAAATGATTAGAAGAGATAATAAATGTATAATAAAATCGGATGCATGGTATGAGCTTTATGCATGTCAGCTATTATTTTTTGTACCCCTACATATAATTCATGTGACACGAACTCAAGACCACAAAATCCTAAGTGGGATTATGCTCTGTGTAACTCATCTTTTTCTACTCCACATTCCTTATCATAAAAATACATTAAATTTACTGAGAATTTACTGTGATAGGTCTTGAGATAAGCACTTTACCTGATCATCTATCTGAACGTTCTACTCCCCAACTTTCTCTTTCCTTCTACCCTTTGTCTTTACTTTCCAGCCTCCAAAACTACCCAGGTACAACTACTTATTTGTGATTTTCACTTGGAGCATCACTTGTAGTGAGAAGTCTTCTAAACTCTATATCTGTGTTAATTGGCCTTTATTTGTGCTCCCATAGCAAATTATTGTTACTTCTATCTTAGCAGTTATGGTGAGAAAGTGAGTTTGTTAAAATCAGGGGCTATTATGTTTTTTTCCACATTTTTTAAATGTTTATTTATTTTTGAGAGAGACAGAGTGTGAGTGGGGGAGGGGCAGGGAGAAAGCGAGACAGAATCTGAAGTAGGCTCCAAGCTCTGATCTGTCAGTACAGAGCTTGATGTGGGGCTTGAACTCACCAACCACAGATCATACCCTGAGCTGACGTTGGATGCTTAACTGACTGAGCCACTCAGGCACCCTGCCCGGAACTGTTGTTGTTTTTATTGGGATAACTATAAAAACTAGCGTTCCTAGATTTATAGTCAATGGTGAGACATTGTTGTATAAATACATATAGAGCCTACCATTTGGCTACATAGTCAAAGCTATCTTCTGTCATATTTGGGTTTCATCTTGTAAATTTTATGTGTCCCAGTATTTAACATTGAGGATTTGTTTTTATTTTTGCTTTTGCATTTGAAATGGCAGTTTTGCGGATGAATGAAAGACATGATGCATATCATGAAACTATTGCCTCTTTGCTTATGTTATTACCTTCCACACTGACCAAACTATTGACTGGCATCTCTTCCTTGCTTTAGCTGTCAAACAGATAAATAGTTGTATTTTTCTTGGTAGCTGTTTTGCTTTCTTAAAGAGTCTATCAATAAGATATTGACACTGGAGGTCAAGGAATTTATGTATTCAAATAATAATTTTTCACATACTTTTTATATTAAAGTATATTATTAATAGCTTTACACATCTATGATATAAATGCACTTAATTTAATTCTATTTAATTTCAATCCATTTTATTTGTATAACTCCAGATTTTAAATACTTCTTTATTTTTGTAAGTTATTTAAAAATTTTACCTATATTGCAATAGTTTTATGAATATACCACAAATTTTGAATACATTACTAACACTCTTTTATATAACTCTATTTTCTACAAAGGTTAAAATGTCTGCAAAAAGCAGCCTTTTTACCATTGTATCATCTGTAAACTTCGTATTACAGTTTCCTTCAGCTCAACTCTGTGACTATTTAATTATATCCATGCTGAAATTACTAAAATATATCATATGTCCTTTTTCAAGATGAATGACACTTATATTTTATAAGGGCTGTGGTGCCATTGGGTCTTAATTTATACAGTTTATACCATGAAATATTTATCCATACAGTTTACATTTCATTCTTGTCTTCTGCAGATAAAGATTTCTCCTCCTAAATTTTCCATTTATGTCTTTTCTGTGCATATTTTCATATTTTGAAGCTGTAGTTTAAAAACTCTCTAATATTTGCATTGGTTTAATAGTTGTTCTATAGTTTTTCCTCAGCTATCACACTTTATTTTATTAACATACTTATATGTATGTATATATACATACATTGCAATATATGTATACATATATTTATGTTGCAATATGCAGATATTGAAATATATGTGAAAAAAATATACTTTTAAATTTCCTGTTAAAAATCAGTTGGCTTGTGTTGTGATTGGCTGTCATTTGTTCTATAAAATATTCACTTTCTCCAAAGATTCCGGCAAAATCATCCTCACTGTATGCAGTTTCCACATTAAAACCCAAGCTGTATTGTCACTGTCATTGGAAAAAGAGATGACACTGATTTTTTTTAAAGAGATTTGATATTCCTAGGAACTGAGGGGACACACTATAATAACTACAATAATTTTAGTTAAGTGGAAAGATACTCTTTTTAGCCTTCTGAGCATCCTTAATCCATTGTCTCTCGCCGAATGTCTCCTAGAGTTACACGGTAACATACTCTTCCTTGCACCCCTTAGGTGGTAGCCCTTGTTCCAAAATATTTTTTCATTGATTCCATTCCTTAATGCTGTTTTTAAGAGGCAAGGTTTAAGAAAGTAGTTTTCATCTTTCAAAGACTTATATACTTCAAACAAGTGCTAGGATAACTAAGTTTGTCAGTATTATACGCAAGCTGTCATATCAGTGATTTTAACATAGGCATACAGTTTTTCTTAAAGAGCCCAATGAGTGTGTGGCAGAGATAACTTCACTGCATATTATCTTTATGTAAACTACAAAAAGCATCATTAAAAATATTTGTCAGAAAGATCTGTGTGTCTTTATATAATCATTCAAATATTAATTACATCAGATTTTGGTAAACCGTGTCATTTGCTTCTCAGAAAAATTGAGATGCAGATTTACCAAAGATGAAAGTAAATGAAATGGCCACTGTACTTACCCCTCTGCGAGGTAATAATAGCTTCGGCTGGTTATTTAACAATGAGTCCTAAAGGCTATTTTGATGAAGAGGACCTAATAGAAAAGGTTTGTGTGGAGTTTACTTGGTTCTCAGCCCACGATTCTCCTTACTCTGACTGATGCTTTGAGAAGGCTTAGAACTCCTTGGGTTTTTTTCATCTTCAACACACTGAGAAGATTTTCACACCAAGGATTTTGGCCCCCTTTATGCCTAAGAAATATTTTCTAGCTCTCTCTTGGTTGAGAGTAAAATGTAGTTAAAATATTTTCCCCTCTTGCTTTGAAGTCATTGTTATTATGACTTCTCTGGAACAGATGAGAGGCTTTTACACTATTAAGATTTATATTTGATTTATTTGCTCAACTTCAAACTAAGTAATAAACAACTGAGTCCTTGGTGACCCACGATCAAACATCACTAATTAGCCTTTGTATTGAATTTGGGCAAAAGTCCTAAAAGATGCAGCCATGGGGGCAGTGTCCTCAGAGACACAAAGATAAAGAACAATAGCAACAGGCAGAGGTCAAGATAACAGTAAAAAATCAGAGGGTTAAGAAGTAATCTTCGTTTCCTGAATTTCTTCCCTAAAATGTATAGAAGATGAAAGATCACCACTCTATCCCATTAATCAATTTTTCTCAATCATTATAAAGGATAAAACAGAAAAATATTAGAAAACTCAAGACAAGTAATTCTTTTTAATATTTTAAGGGTCTCTATGAATATATATGAATATTCAAAACATAAAAATACTATTTTTATCTTCCCCTTTCAGCACTTCTTAAGATATGATCATATATAGATATAAGTAAAGGTAGTTTTCTTTTATATCATGTCAAGATATATTTTCTTTTCACAATAAACTTAATTGTGCATGTCATCATATATAGTTTTTACATCAAGATACTTATACTTTATACCTTATTTTTAGAAATTAAAAACAATTTAACATTTATTCATTTTAGAGAGTTTGGAGAGACAGACAGAGC
>PISW01009063.1:0-65223 GCA_004023785.1 Mungos mungo | reverse complement strand
AGAGCTCCCTTCCTCTCCACACGACGCATGTGTGTAGGAGCCTTGTGCATCCTGTCAGGATTGGTGGAAACCCTTCCCTGTGGATCCTCAACGGGAAACGTTTTCTTCTCCTGACCTCCTAACAACTCCCTGAATTCTTCTGCCTGCTGAACTCTTTCTGAAACTTGAGTTCTACTGGGGTTCATTCATCTTCCAAGCAAAGGGCTTATTCCCTTTCTGCTGGCAACACCCTCTCCCTGAAGGTCAAACTTGACTATGGGCTCACAGCCACATTCACCGCGGGCCAGAGAGTGTTTTGCTTAAAGGGGATGTCAGAGTGCTTGAGCCCTCGGAGAGGAAGGGACCGTGTGATCCAATGCTCAAGTGCGCATTTTCACAAACTGTAACACATCTGATCTTCACTGAACAGTGGGTTTTGCACTCAAGTGGACACCTCTCTCTCTCTCTCTCTCTCTCTCTCTCTCTCTCTCTCTCTCTCTCACACACACACACACACACACACACACACACACCCCTTCACTTTCCAAAGTAATCAGATATATGACATCTAACAGGGAAATGTTTTTCATTTTAGGAAAAAATCTGTGGGGCGCCAGGGGGGCTCAGTTAGTTGAGGGTCTGACGTCAGCTCAGATCATGGCCTCACAGTTTGTGACTTCAAGCCCCATGTCAGATCTGTGCTGATGGCTCGGAGCCTGGAGCCTGCTTCAGATTCTGTGTCTCCCTCTCTCTCTCTGCCCCTCCCCCACTCATGCTCTGGTTCTCTGTCTCTCTCTCTCAAAAATAAATAAATTAAAAAATCTGCTTCCAGTTTACTGAAACCTGTTTCTCTGAACCCGAATATAGAATATCTGACTGAATCATTAAAACAGACGAGTCGTCTTTATTTATCTTAATGTTTATCACTCTTTGACTTTCCCCCTGCATGTCGCCTGTGAGCCGACTGTGGCATCGGTAGGTCGGATGTGTTCATGTGTGGCCAACTGTTTTGCACGCCACACACCCTCCATGGTCCTCGAATCCAAAGCTAAGGAAATCTTCACTGCTGTTCCCTTTTGCTGCCATTGGAATAGGATTGCTCCAAGGAGGAGGGCTCTTACACATAAAAGAAGGAACATGAAATGAATTCAATATGAAAGCAGCCTGGTTCAGGAGAACCAAACCACGGAGGCAGGAAGGCAGGGACCTCCTCCCAACCATCAAATGCAAGGAACCGAATCTTCCAGTGAAAGATCATGGAATGAGATTCACATGAAATTCACATGAAATTCAACGGCTTTCTCATTTCATAATTATTTCTATAATCATCTCAGTAATTATAATTCAGAATTAAGATTCCAAAATTGCTATAATCCTAAGCAATATGCAGAAGAGATCTACCAGGCTATCATTGTTACTACTATAGTTGAGGTCACTCAGCATAGAAAAGGCTGAATGTCTCAGCCAACACGATATGGAAAAGAACGGAGCCTGTCCAACCTAGCCGTCTTACGTGGCAACAGATGAAGCTATCTGGTGTCCCGGCGACGTAAATGATGAGCAAACTGTTGGACACGGCCAGATTCCAGCGGACGAGCTTCCTGAAGGTTCCATCTTAAACAGCCTTTTGAAATAGTGTTTATGATACGTTGGGTTTGTAACATAGTCTACCTCATGTAGGCTTGTTTTAATTATGACAAATGTCTACGCTGCAAAGGTGGTGGAGTTCCGGTTCGTCTGAGAGAATGTGGCAAACATAAGTGGTCGTTCTGTTCTTAGGGAGGGGTTTTGCCCCACTTTCCAAACAAGTATAATTCATACTACCCAGAGAGTACCTTCTTCCTACCACCCAGAGAGTACCTTCTTCCTTCCACCCAAATAGTACTTTCTTCCTACCACCCAAGTAGTATTTTCTACCTATCACCCAAAGAGTACCTTCTTCCTCTACCCAAAGACTACCTTCTTCCTTTACTCAGAGAGTACTTTCTTCCTACCACCCAGAGAGTACCTTCTTCCTACCATTCAGAGTACCTTCTTCTTACTACCCAAAGAGTACTTCCTTCCTATCACCCACACAGTACTTTCCTCCTACTACCCAAGTAGTACTTTCATCCTACTACCCATATATTAGTTTCTAAACACATATACATTCCTAAACATTCAATAAGTTTATTATACTATGTTCCAATTGGTGAAATCCTCTAACCTGGTAGAGAAATGCATGTTATCAGAAATAAGCGTCTTCGCAAAATATTCAACTCCTTCCAATGAATCCTTGTCAGAGAGATACGTGTTTAATAATCTTCTGGAATTACCTTCCCTCACGGGCTACGTCTACACAATGTCATAGACCCAAGAGAAACACAGAAAGGACAACCCTTTGTTTTCACAGAGTTGCGTGTTGACTGGTTAAAACATCTGTCTCCGTGTTAAGTTTAAGTCCGTCACCCTTTATTTTGTCACCTGCATGGGACTTACGTGCCTACAACTGGACTATCGGCACCTTGATGAGAAGGGAACAGAAATTAATCTCTCTTTTATCTCACATTTTAAAAAAAGAGTCCTATTGTCTTTGGATGTGAAGGCACTTCCAAGAAATGAATTTTAATGCTTTCTTGAGGATTAATTTCTGTAACTCACCCAGGATGCTAAAAACGTGTTTGACAGCTAAGGCGGAAAAAGACCTAGCTTAGGAAGAAGGCAGAGCAGAATAATTCTCTCCTCTTTAAAAAGAATCATATTCCCTCTAATTCCTTTCTATTACAGCCCTACTCTGCACTGTGAGGAATGACGGTCCCTTGATCCCATTCCTTACGCTGACCCCTCCACTACTATAGTAAATAATTATGTAACTGCATTAATATTTATATTAGACCCCACACACACATGCCATTTTGCTGATATGTGCTCGTTCCCTTTCTGAGGATGAATTATGTCCCACTCACATAGGACCATAGTGTTTACATGTGCAGGATACTGGAGGTAAGCACTTTAGATAGGAATGCCTTCAATCCCAGCGGTTCTCAATCACGCCCACAAGGAAACAGAGCCGCGTAGAAGCCAAGTGACCTGTCCACCACTGTCCCTCAGCTGGTAAAGGGATAGCCTGGCGTGCGAGCCCAGGAGGCAGGCATGTTGTTAGAGCTATTCGTCTAGGCTCAGCTGGAGGAGGGAATCAGGTTTATATTAAAAAGCATAAAGAGTCTCTTGTGAAATGTCTCCCTCTCTGTTTGGAATGAACCCATAAGAGACTCTTAAATACCGAGACCAAACTGAGGGTTGACGGAGGGGTGGGGAAAGGGGGGGAAACGGTGATGGGCATTGAGGAGGGCACTTGTTGGGATGAGCGCTGGGTGTTATATACAAGTGAGGAACCACAGGAATCGACCCCCTAAACCAAGAGCTCCCTGTACACTGTATGTTAGCCAACTTGAGAATATATTATATATACATATATTTTTTTAAAGGCATAAAGAATCACTTTGCCCAGATCTTGATCGGATCTTGAGGTCTAGAGAGGCAAAGAGCCCAAAATATTTCGCTAACATGGGTGCACACAGGATGCCATTTCAGAGGGCACTGCCCTTGGGAGCGAGATTTAGGGGACATCAGAGGACCATCTGGATGTTTTGCTGTGGCTCATTCACTGTCATTGACTCAGGAATTCGTTTGAGGAGCCTGGGTAAGTTGAAATGCCCCTTCATACGTCCCTGTGTACAATCCCTTTATTTCTTAAATATGACACTTAGTAGGACTTGCCCGAACGGTACAGCAAGACAGCGGACCAAACATTTGCGTTTCTACACCACAGAGTTAATGCCTTGACTCTGGAAAGGGCCCACAAACAGGGACCAGTATCGTCTCCTTGATATGCACGAGGGGAGAGCACAACTTTTGACCAGCCAGCATCAAGATAAGGTTTTTGCTCCGACCCGTAATACGTAAGACAGAAAGGGAAGCCAATAGAGTCTCAGAAAGGGTAGGGATTCCGAAGGCTCGAAGCAAAACAAGTTTTCAGCCATCGCTTTGTTTTCACTTAGGGTTCAGGCGATCTAACAGTCTTGTCGCACATTGACATCAATGTTGCATACTCACAGCAGCAAACCTTCCTTTTCTTATAGTTGGGAGGTCAGAGGGGCAAGCTGGCCAGCGGGATTGTGCAGCTCTCTGGGGCCCTCAGGGAGAATCCGTTACTCCCCTCCCTCCCTTTTCTAGCTTCTCGAAGCTGCTAACATTGCCGACTCCCGGCCCCACCCCATCCTCCTGGCCAGCAGTATATCTACAACATTGTGGCATTCCGCTCTGCCCCGTGTGTCAGGATGGAGAGTCTTTTTTATCAAACACTGGGCCCACCCAGGTTGTACAAGATACGCCCTGCTTCCTGTACAGTCAACAGGGGAGCCAACGCGATTCCCACACGCAACCTAAATCCGCCCTTGGCCATGGAAGGTGCCAGAGATCAGCATGGAGATGCCTTTGCGGAGTCGTTTTTCTGCCCACAAGTGTCCGTCTCCCCAAATTAGGCATCCGTATGTCCCCCGCAATCCCAACATCTAACGCGTGCCTGGTACGTGGTAGGTGCTGAGAACTGTGTTTGGAAGGGAAGGCAAGTTGGGCATGGGCATTCTCCCTCACTCTGACTGATGCGGAAAGAATAAATCTAAAAACCTAAAGTATCAGGGAGCTTGGGTGGCTCAGCCGGTTAAGAGTCCAACTCTTTTTTTTAATGTTTATTCGTATTCATTTTGAGAGAGACAGAGAGACTATAAGCAGGGGAGGGGCACAGAGAGAGACAGAATCCCAAGCAGGCTCCAGGCTCCGAGCTGTCAGCACAGAGGCCAACAAAGGGCTTGAACTCACTATCCACAAGATCATGACCTGAGCCGAGATCAAGAGTCAGACGCTTAACCGAGTGCACCACTCCGGTGCCTGTAAATGTCTGACTGTTAATATCGGCTCGGTTCATGATCTCACAGTTCATGGGACTGAGCCATCTGTAGGGCTCTCTACTGACAGCAAGGAGCCTGCTTGGGATTCTCTCTCCCGTGTTCTCTCTCTCTGTCTCTCTGTCAAAAACAAATAAACTTAAAAACATTGAAGTATCAAAGTGGAATATCCAATATTGCTATCTTACACTGTTAAATAAATGCACTGATATGAGTCAAGACAGTCGATAAAGGGGGGCCATTGAAGGAATCATGCAGATGCCATAATTTCAATACGTTATTAAGGACCAGGAGTTTAATCATTAACTGAATAACCAACAATTACATTTCCTTTTTTTTTTAATGCTTATTTATTTTTGAGAGAGAGGGACAGATCATAAGCTACGGAGGGGCAGAGAGAGAGGGAGACACAGAATCCGAAGCAGGCTCCAGGCTCTGAGCTGTCAGCACAGAACCTGACGCGGGGCTAAACCCACAAACATGAGATCATGACCTGAGCCGCAGCCGGACGCTTAACCGACTGAGCCCCCCAGGCGCCCCTGTTTTATTTTATTCTTGAGAGAGAAAGAAAGACAGAGTATGGGTGGGGGAGGGGCGGAGAGAGAGGGAGACACAGAATCAGAAGCAGGCTCCAGGCTCTGAGTTGTCAGCACAGAGCCTGACGCGGGGCTCGAACCCACAAAACGTGAGATTGTGACCTGAGCTAAAGTTGGATGTTTAACCGAATGAGCCACCCAGGCGTCCCCCTAACAATTCCATTTCTAAAGCTCCACCTTGATTCTCAAATTGACACAAATATTTTTAAAAAGAAAACAAAAAAGAAACCTCAAAACTCCTGACCAACGGGCTGTGATTTATTTTTTGTACAAACATACGGGCGGGCATGCCTTCACTCACTAGCGAAATGCCAATATTTCTATGTGGTAGAAAAACACACTCTACCCTCCCAGCCCCTATTGGATTTCTGCTCTTTTGTCAAGATCACATGAGAGAAATGGCCAAAGTGTTTACGGTTCTGAGCCACATCTCGGATGCTATAATCAGGGAGGCTTATTGATTTTTCTCCGGGAAGGGTGCGTCTTCTTCAGCCCAACCTCCGTCCTTTTCTGCCTCTCCTTCTAATTTGTTATGTGCATCGCTGCAGACAAGAGAGACCAGCACAAAGGAAAGTGGTTTCAGAAGTGAGATGTCTCCTTGGTTTGGGGTGTGGTTATGCTTCCCTATAAGCCCCGCCCACCAGAGGCCAGAGACTACTAATCTAACAGAGCACCGTCTTTCCACCTCCTTCTCCGGGGGGTTCTCTGTGACCTGGGCAGCAGCCCAGCCTGGCCTGGGGCTTCTCCACGTGCTCCTGACGCTGCCTTTCAGCACTGGCAAGGACAGAACACAGGGTGTCCGATGCGATTTTGGAGATGGTGGATCGTTTCTTACAGACCTTCAGCCGAATCTTAAGTGAGAATCATTCTCCAAGGATTAAAAGGGAAAAACCAGAAACAAAAAGAAATCTCTCCCCTAAAATTTGAAAGGGACACGCTTTTGTTTCTACAGCTGATAATGTCTGTGGTTCCTGTAAATTACATCTTTTAATTCCAGTAAGATTTACCTTCCAGGCTTTTCTCTCCCCTGGTCTAAAAATAGCATATGCAAATGGTCAATGAGAAATGTATTCAGCTATAGTGTAGCTTTAGTCTGATTAGCCTTGATACATTTTCTTTCATTTGAAATCTACACAGACCAGAAGATAACGAAATTTTACTACCATCGGATTAAATGAATAAATCAAACATCATTGGCTTTTACAGATTTTCACTGCTGCGTTGCTGAAAAGAAAGGGAACATTTTGTTCAAGCAAGCACATTAGTTCCTAATGTGGCTAGAACCATCCAAGGAAACTCGTTAGCCATTTGACTGCTGTGCATATGAGCAGGAAACAAGCTGCAAAGTTATGTTCGCGATAATGGTTGTAAACAATGAGATCCAACTATTTTATGAAATATCCCTGGCTTCCATATTTAAAACAATCAGTGGTTTTCCTTTCAAGACAGAAAGACACACAGACAAGAGAGAAAGAAAGAAGAAGGGATCGAGGGAGGGAAGGAAAGAAAGAGAAAGAGGAGGAAGGGAAGGAGGAGAGGAAGAAAAGAGGAGAGAGAGGGGGGAGGGAAGGAATGAAGGAAGGAAGGAAGGAAGAAAAAGAGAGAAAAAGGAAGGAAGAAACCGCGCTAAAATCTTAAGGCATTAACGCAAAAGAACCATGCCTTATCATTTTCAGTTTGCAACTTAAACATGATAATGTTCTTAATTCTATTGTTTTCTATAGAGTCTTCCCTTTACAGATGACGCGGGTAGAATATGTAACACTGGGTGCTCGCACTGGTTATCTGCTGCAGAACAACAGTGTAACCACGCTACAAAGTCAACAGATGAAAATAATTAAGTCATTAAGGACTGGCCATCTCCTAGCGCTCAGTAAATACAAGGGGAAAGAATCATAAATTACGGTAACTGCTGCATTCACAATACGAAAGAAAACGAATGGGTTATAGGGGAGGAAAAGTCATGCACAGGACATTCAAAACCCACTGGGTGAGCAGGTGCTGTTTTCTGTTTAAATAAAGGACTTACCATCCTCCGTGGGCACGTAGATGTTCAAGTAAAGGCAGTCTTCATTTTGATCTTGAACGTAGGTCATTAGAGTATCCAAATTAGCAGTGAACCAGACGGGCAGCATATCATGCAATAAAGACCGCTCGTCCAGGTGTTGAGGGCACACGGCCGCGAACTGGGTGGCATTCCGAACTCCGGTCCATGAGGATGGGGGCTCTGGGGGCTGGAACCGCCTTTCTCCAGTGGGAGGAGAGGCATAGGGGACCCCCAAGTATTGCTCCACGGGACCCAAAATCTCATTGGGCAACGGTGTTCTCAGGCCCCGGATTTTGCCGTAGTTTGTGTTGACCACCGGGTACTGTGCTTGGCTGTCTATGAGCGTGAACTTAATGGCAAGCGCAGTTATCCACAGGAGAACGTTGGAGTTCAACATGACGCAGACCGGGGTGAAGAACAACGGGAGCCATAACAGTCCCTTGGGCCTCGACATGGCTCACTTCCACATCCGCGGGTGTCCGTGCAGGACAACTCTGAGCAAACCACGCCGTGTGGCGAGCCGGCGCACAGAGAGGGCTTTCCAGGGAGCAAGGCAGCCGGGAGGGAAGCCTCTGGGACGGGTCATAAACAGAGCCCAAGGTTAAGAAGAAACCTGGTGGTCTTCTCGGCAGCCCATCTCGAGAGAGAGCAGCCCTCTCTTAATCCTGGTACTGAATCCCGGCAAGCTGAGGCTCCACGGAGGTGGTGGTCATCTGAGACCCAAAGACAAGGATTCCTTAGGAAAACTCCAAGGCAGAGCAGTCCGCCTAAGGGGGGGGAAACAAAACAGATGATGATAATGAAGCCAAGGGACACCACGCAACCCTGTCTCCTCCATGCAACCTTCAACATGACCCTATGAGCTTGTCACCCAGCATCTCCGTGTCACAAGACCTTCAGAGCATCACCTGTCTTAATTCTTGCTGAGGGCCCATGACCGGGAACGACACTGGACATTTACAAAACACTCAACATCTGTTGAACATTCAGGTCTTTGTTGCGTTCCCCAGAAGTAACGCATGTTGCTCAAATGACATCTCCTACTTTTACCATCAGCGACAAAGACCGGCCAATCAATGAATAGGTAGCCCCCAAACAATGTTTGCCAAGCATTCAAGGAAGCTGTCACCACTGCCTAAGGTGATCAGCATGGAATCTATAAAAATTTTTCAGAGGAGAAGTGTGTGACCAGCTCAAACAACTGCCCTTATGACAGGTGGATATTTAACATAAAGGGAGCACAACCTAATGGAAACAGCATATGCTCAGGGGCGCCTGGGTGGGTCAGTAGGTTAAGCATCCGACTCGGGTTCAGCTCAGGTCACAATCTCACGGTTCATGGGATGGAGCCCGACTTGGGCTGACGGTGCGTAGCCTGCTTGGGATTCTCTCTGTCCCTGGCCCCTCCCACACTCATACTCCCGCTCTCAAAATTAATAAATAAACTTGAAAAAAAAAGAGGGTAGGCTCTGGATACTAATCGCTCTTGGGTTACCCAATGGCACCTGTCTTAGGCTTCACACATCATCACCCTGAATCTCCACATTCTTGTAAGAACTGAGGGAGACCGTGCATTTCAAGTACATTCTATAGAGCGTGCCCCATCATGACATCAGTCATAATTAGAGGTGTTGATGCCTGAGCCATTCACGGTAAATGTCTCACCCTGAAGCCCATTTTAGAAGCTGATGGTGCCTTTGAGTTACCCTCCCATTGAGTGTGTTCTTCCAGACCTGTCTCGATGTCGATGTTATGACTCTCAGCAGATCAACTGTTCCTCTTACAGCATCAAGGAATGTTGTGCATGAGCAGGAGAGTATTAGAAATGATCCAGTAGGGATAGAAAATATTACATTAGGTGGTACAAGGAATCCTGTCTTTAAATAGAGCATTCTTCACCTCAAAAACAGACGAATGCATTTGTAAAGATCTTGTGTGAAACTCAGAGTATTTCTGGACTAGACGATAAGCACCCATGTCAATGATCTCTCTCACTCTTTTTTTTTTCTTAAATTAAACTTATCGGTGGGATGCCTGGATGGCTCAGTCGGATAAGCCTCCAACTCTTGAGCTCAGCTTAGGTCATGATCTCAAGGTTTTGGAATCAAGCCCGGTACTGGTCTCCATGCTGGGTGTAGGGCCTGTTTGGATTCTCTCTGTCTCTCTGTCGCTGTCTCTCTGTGCCCCTCCCCCTCAAAATAAATTAATTAAAAAAAAATTAAACCTATCGGAGCTGGATCTGTCTTGGAACTATACCGCCTCCGGGGGAAATTCCATCGTCTATGACATCCTGGGCCAAGTTCACAGAGCTGAATGAAAATGCACGCGTCTGGGTTGTAACACCGAAAGTGAAAAATAGCATCACACCAAATGGTGAATGGATGTGTCTGCTTCTATCTTTGAGTTCTGCCGTAGACAACATTTGGATTTCTGTCACACCGTGATGCAATTTCTGAATAATTAAGAGGCAGACAAGAACAAGAAAGAGGTGATGACATGCTTGGAATCTTCTGTTTTCCTGAAAGCCCTTGTGCTTTTGAATCAGCATTAGCTGTTCCTTCCAGAGCCTTCCTGGCGATAAAAGGAGACGCCATTAATTTGTGGTTCTGACAGACTCCGGTCCTCAAAGGCCACCTCTGTGAGCTGACGGAAGGGAGCCGACCTGCCTGGAACATAGGCAAATGGTGTGTCATAGCGTCTTCGTGGGGTGTGACGAGCAGGACCGAGAGGAGGTACAAGCCACATGTGCATTAGGAGTACACCATGAGATCACCCCTTGAACTTGAACTTCACCTTGAACCCAATGATCAAGCCTCTCTTCTGCCTAAACCTACCTCCCCACAGGGTTCTGAGGGCCAGACAGAGATCATGGACCAGCAGGACCTAAGAGAAGGTGTTTGTGGACGTGTGAGCCCTTTATAGGTAATGTTCATCAGTTTGGGACTGTCTTACTTATTTCCTCATTTTGTGAAATGTGGCTAATTTGCACCAAAGTCATACAACCTGAAGCCCATGGTCTCCTGACCACAGCACTGCTGACGCTCTGCACCATGTACTTCTGTGTCCTGTGCCTGGAGTGGGTAGAGCATCCTGCCTGGTCTCCACCTGGCAGATGCTGGTAACACCTCCTCCCCAATATGAGCAACCACAAATCTCTCCAGTCACTGCTAAATGACGCCGGAGTGTGGACCTCAGTTGCGGTCATCCACTATGGAGTTCTGGTGACCCTGGAAATGACTGAAGTATCCGTGGGTACATTTAAAGACTGGACTATGCTTGTGTGTGTGTGTGTGTGTGTGTGTGTGTGTGTGTCTGTGTGTGTGACGTTCAAATATCTGGCAACTTTAAAAGTTTTAGCATTACAAGTAATACAGAATTTAAAAATAAATCTACTAAACACACATCATCATGATTAAAAAATACCTATAAATTTAACCAACCAACATATTTGGGGACTGAAAAAACAAAAAACCTCCTATGTAAACCTCAGGCACTGGAAAGTATTTCACAAGGGGTGAAATATTATTATATATGTATATGTATATATTGTATATATGTGCATACATATATTTTATACATATTTTATTTTTCCCAAATAAAAAAGGCATACTATAAAGTTAATGAAGGGCGTACAGGTGGTTCAGTCAGTTAAGTGTCCGGCTTGGGCTCAGGTCATGATCTCACGGTTCATGGGTTTGAGCCCTGCATCAGGCTCTGTGCTGATAGCTCGGAGCCTGGAGCCTGCTTCAGATTCTGTGTCTCCCTCTCTCTCTGACCCTCCCCTGCTCGTGCTGTGTCTCTCTCTCTAAAATAAATAAAAACAGTAAAAAAATTTTTTTTAATAAAATAAAATAAAGTTTATGAGCCTTATAAGGGGCACCTGGGTGATTCAGTTGGTTAAACATCTGACATCAGCTCAGGTCATGATCTCAGTTTGTGAGTTCGAGCCCCATGTCAGGCTCTGTGCTGATAGCTTGGAGCCTGGAGCCTGCTTCAAATCTCTCTCTCTTTGCCCCTCCCCAGCTCACTCGCTCGCTCTCTCGCAAAAATAGATAAACGTTAAAATAATTAAAGTGAATTAGCTGAATAAAAAATTTTAAAGAAAAAAAGTAAAACTAATATCTTCATTCAATGGGATTTGGGCATTAAGAAGGGCTTTATAGCATGTTTTCTCGGCAAAGGGTCCAGAAAAAGAAATATCTAACGGTGGCAATTGGACGTGATTTATAACTTGATCGGGTATTTTATAATGATTCTCTACAGGGCGGTTATTCCGTCTGAGATTGTAATTAAGACAAGGCTCGCGCTCTGCGGGCCTATCGGAATATAAATGGGTCAGAATAAAAGTCGCAATACATTTCTCCCCAAGGTGCGCATCCCTCACACTGAGCTGGGTCTCGTGTTAAAATACGTATCTCGTGACGCTGAGCCCTGACCGAACGTATTTCGGTGTCTTGAACCAACAAGGAATAAAATCACGGCCCCCCAACCCCTACCCCCAACCCGGGCGTTCAAAGCTTTAACTTTCCGTGCTGTGACAAATATGTTAGGAGACAGAGAACTTTGTGGACGCATCTCCAAAACCCCAACCACCAGCCCCCCACCCAAAAAAAAGGTGGGGGGAGAGGATGAGTGAGCCAGAATTAGCTCTCATTTGTGTGGTTCTACAGGGAGGGCCTGGGACTCACTGAGGGCTGCTGTCCAGACACATGTTGAAGAATCACTTTCCTCTGATGTCATGAGACCCGGGAACCGGTGACTGCGCTCCTTGCCTAGTTAGTGAGCCTGCATGACAACCCTCCCATGGGATTTATGAAAAAATCCCGTTGACAGTCATTCCTCCAACTGTCTGCAACCTGGAGACATCCCCACTTCCCTCTGGGTTCTGGGGAGGACCCCAACATTGTCTTTTAATTTTGTTTATTTTGAGAGAGGGAGAGAGAGTGCGTATGTGAGTTGGGGAGGGGCAGAGACAGACGGAGAGAGAGAATCCCAAGTAGGCTCCGTGCTGTCAGGACAGAGCCCAAAGCGGGGCTTGAACTCATGAACCAGGAGATCATGACTTGTGCTGAAATCAGAAGCTTAACCGACTGGGGCCACCTGGGCACCCCTTGCACCCTAATATTTTATAGTTCCTGAATGGGGTGTTGTTCAGCTTTTGTTCTAGAAAACAGAGTGCAGCCATGAGGTAGCCCAGAGAACCTGTTACCTACAGGTACAACCTTCCCTTTGTGCCCAGGCTTACAACACACACACACACACAGGTCAATTCCTACCAAGTTTCACTCAGTCACAGCCATCAGCCAATTAGCATATTGTTTGCATATATTTAACATCCTGGTCTTACCTCCTAGGTAAGCAAGGTAACAATCCACTGTGTTTTGTCAAATGTTACAGCCCATTCATCGTCCATTCGTCTATGCACTTTCAGTTGTGAAAATCAGATCCCACAAAACTCTACCATGTTGTGGAAAAAGCCTAAATGTCCTCACCTGATGAGTGGATCAAGAAGATGTGGTATATATACACAATGGAGTACTACATGGCAATGAGAAAGATTGAAATCTGGCCATTTGTAGGAAAGTGGATGGACCTTGAGGATGTCATGCTAAGCGAAATAAGTCAGGCAGAGAAGAACAGAAACCATATGTTTGCACTCATAGGTCTAACAGGAAAACAGGAGAGACCTAATGGAGAACCAGGGGAAGCGGAGGAAGGAGAGAGAGTTGGGGAGAGAGAGGGATGCAAAACCTGAGAGACTATTGAATGCTGAAAATGAACTGAGAGTTGAAGGGGAAGGGGGAGGGGGGAAAGAGGGGGTGGTGATGGTGGAGGGCACTTGTGGGGAAGAGCACTGGGTGTTGTATGGAAAACAATGTGACAATAAAATATTATGGGAAAAAAATAAAAAAATAAAAAAATGGCTATGAGAATAGAGTTACTGATTTTTAAAATATCTAATCTTTCTTATTTATTTATTTATTTATTTATTTATTTATAGTTTATTTATCGTGACCTGAGCCGAAGCCGGACGCTTACCGGACTGAGCCACCCAGGAGCCCCTATATGCAAGTTTTTAAATATATGTCTACTAATCCAAATTAATAACGTAGTATGAATAAGCCCCTTTTCTTCAGAAACTGTGCCTTCTCCATTCTTTATAAATCCCCACATGCCTTGTTCAATGCCCTTTACGGTGTGGATAATCAATAAATCTGATTGTAGGTGATGTTGAGTATCCTTTTCCAAACACAGGGCTCTATGCGTGCGCTGGGTGAAGAACAATGCTCACACACACACACACACACACACACACACACGGGGAAGGGCCTCGGGACACTGGTGTGTCCACCACGTGTGAAATGGCTGGGGGCCATCTGGGCAGGGGAGGAACACGCCTTTGAGACTCCCGCCGTCTACCTTCTAACCCAGGCTTTGCCTGTCACTCCATCAGCAACCACAGGGAAGGGGTGAACCATCAGTGACTCTACTTTCTTCTCTGTAAAATGGGCACAGTACAGGATGTGACTCATAGACTTTAGCAGGGCTGTCCCTGCACCTGTGTGGGAACACATGTGTGAATGTGAATCTATACATGTCTTTGTATTCTATGCTCTCTGTAAATACATGTATGCATTGAGGTATATAAATACATATACAGATGTATAGATACATGTCAATTTAGAACAGGAAGTGGCCTCCCAAGAAATGCCAGCTAGTCAGAATTACTTGCTGAGGGACGCTTGGGTGGCTCTGTGGGCTAAGCATTCAACTCCTGGTTTTGGCTCAGGTCATGATCTCACATGATCTCATGTGGGTTTGAGCCCTGCACTGTCAGTGCAGAGCCTGCTTGGGATTCTCTCTCCCCCTCCCCCTGCCCCTCGTCTCCTCCCTCTCTCTCTCAAAATAAACAAACATTTCTTTAAAGTAATAATCACTTGCTGAGGTTCTAAGAACTGTTTTCACTGGGGAACCTGGTCTCCCAAGTATAAAGAGACGCCAATCCAATTCCCAGCTGACCACAGTCTACATCTCATTGATGACATAAAGCCCATATATATTTATTTTTTTAAGTTCGTTTATTTATTCCTAGAGCGACAGAAAGCATCAGGCAGGGGGAGGACAGAGAGAGAAAGGGGGAGAGAGAATCGCAAACAGGCTCCTCGCGGTCAGTGCACAGAGCCCAATGTGGGGCTCAAACCCACAAAACCATGAGATCACGACCTGAGCTGAAATCAAGAGTCAGATGCTTAGTGGAATGAGTCACACAGATGCCTCAAGCCCGTTATTTCAGTTGCTACTATGAAACAAGTGTGGGGTCTATTGTCTCGTCCTACGGGACTGTGGGCTGGTGCGGGATGGAATCCGGGATGGAGTGTCTACAACACAAACTGAAAACTGTAGGTATAGACAGAGCTGGGTTCTGCAAGATAGAGAGGACCTGAGCTTTGAAATTCAAGAATGTGAATACAAACTTGGCAAGATTTATGGAGAGTCAGAAAGTAATACCAGGAGGAACACTCACATTATGTCATAGTTGCTTCCTAAATGTTTATGTTCATTGCTAGACTGTGAGCCATCTAAGGGCAAAGACGAAAGAGGATGAATCCTTAGGTCTGGAAGACAGAAGGTCTCTGCGGAGGTTATTAAATTAAGAGAAGGGATAAGATGCGCAAGGGCAGAAAAAGTAGCAAGGTCGGTTCCCCGAAGCTCACCTTAGCTCAGCTCCTGTGGGTACCGTGCCCACCAGCAGTGACAGTCATGTTTCTGACATAAACGCCCTTTGGGCTCCATGATCTATCTATTCCTTATGGTTTCTACCCATGGAAATTTTCTCTTTTTTCATTTTTCAACATTTATTTATTTTTGAGAGATACAGAGAGACCGGGGGAGGGGCAGACAGAGAGAGAGAGAAGGGAGACACAGAATCGGAAGGAGGCTCCAGGCTCTGAGCTGTCCGTACAGAGCCCGATGAGGGGCTCAAACGGATGAACTTCGAGATCATGACCTGAGCCGACGTTGAATGCTCAACCTACTGAGCCCCCCGGGCACCCCATCTTGGTTCCCCCTTTGACACAGCAGTAAAACATGGTGGACTCTCTATCACTTTATCAGTTTCGGCCGATTTCAATGAATGCTAACTTAGAAAAACAAACAAACAGACAAAAACAAAGCACTCTGCTCCAGTTCGGAGAACGCGTCTGCCTGTCCGTCTGCACACAGAGTAAGGAATCCAGGCACCAGGCATTCATGACCAACCAGAGAAAGGCTTTCCTCTCGCGGAAAAGAAGGGCAGAAATCATCTCAGTTGGTGAAAAGAGATATTTAAGATGGAGAGGAAGTCGAATGAAGGGGGAGGAGGAGGAGAGGAGGGGAGGGGGGAGGAGAAAAGGGGGGGGTGAGCTAGAACACAAAGGACCAGGTTCAGAAAGAAAGGAACAAATAAGAAGCTCAAAGCTGAGACCCAGAACCAGACACGACCGGGCCCCCAAGGCGTCTCTCCTTATGAACATCTACCCCCAAAGCCTTACAGACATCATCACGAGGTAAAAGTCATCACAATGAACAGGATTTTGCCAGGCAAGGCAGTAACCGGCCTTCAGCAATAACTGTTCCTGAGACCACAACGTTTCTTATGCGCCGTAAGCCAGTCGATTTGCCATCCCCGCCCTCCCTTTTTTTGACAGACACAAATTCTCACCTTGTACCCAGCAGGGTGAAACTAGGGAGTCTCACACCCATCCCGCACCATTGGCAAAATCTGCAGGCACCACGGCAGGCTTTAAAATGGAAATGTGCGTAAAACGAGGTTTAAAACCATGTCCTTGACACAGAGTCCATGATCTCACTGTGACCCCGATCCCCACCTTGATCCCAAGTCCAGGATCCACACCCTGACTCTGACTGCACGGACTCCACCCTGACCCAGGGCCCACGATCCCCACTGTGACCCAAGTCTACGATTCCCACCCTGACCCAGAGTCCACAATCCACACTGTGACCCAGAGTTCATGGTCCCCACTCTGACCCCAAGTCCATGATCCTCACTGTGACTTAGAGGCCACGGTCCCCACTCTGACCCAGGTGCCCTACAATACATACTCTTCATGGGTTCTAGGAACCTGGACAAGACAAATCTCATCTTTTTGTTGCTGAATGTGAACTGAAATGCAGTATTTTCTTCTTAATTACAAACGCAGAGTGATGTGAACGAACACACACACACACACACACACACACACACACACACTCAGTAGTATCAGAAGCCCCTGCTACATTTCCCGCAATAAAAATCACGGATGTTTTCCTATTAAGCGAATACCCCGGCAGGTGCCGGACAACTTACACTCACCATGACTTTGACATTGTGCCGCTTACGAGGTTTTTAATGAGACCTGGATACGTAATACCCTGGATAGAACCGCATATGCAATTCCGGCACATGTTTTAAAAACATCTTGATAACTTTCAACAAAACTGGGTTTTTTTGGGGGGGGCATCTGGGTGGCTTGGTCAGTTAAGTGTCTGACTCTAGACTCTGGCTCAGGTCATGGTCTCATGGTTCTTGGGATGAAGCCTCAAGTCCTGCTTGGGATTCTCTCTCCATCTTTCTCTGCCTCTCTGTCTCTCAAAACAAGTGAACAAGCATTTTTTAAAAACTGGTTTCCTTTTAAGTTTATTTATCTTTAAGACTTCAAAGTGTTGGGGCGCCTGGGTGGCTCAGTCAGGTAACTGTCAGCCTCTTGGTTTCAGCCCAGATCTTGACCGCACAGTTTGTGAGTTTGAGCCCTGCATAGGGCTGCCTGCTGACAGCACAGAGCCTGCTGGGCATTATTTGTCTCTCTCTCTCTCTCTCTCTCTCTCACTGCCCGTCCATTGCTTGCTCACTCACTCTCTCTCTCTTAAAATAAACACTTAAAAAACTACTTTAAAAAGACTTAAACGTGGGGCGCCTGGGTGGCTCAGTTGGATGAGCATCTGGCTTCGGCTCAGGTCATGATCTCGTGGTTCATGGGTTTGAGCCGTGCGTCGGGCTCTGTGCTGACAGCTCAGAGCCTGGAGCCTGCTTCGGATTCTGTGTCTCCCTCTCTCTCTGACCCTCCCCTGATTGCACTGTCTCTCTCTCTCTCTCTCTCTCTCTCTCTCTCTCTCGCTCTCGCTCTCTCAAAAACAAATTAAAAAAAACATTTAAAAACATCACTAATTGCCAACCTTCGCCATAATGGAGACTACTCAGTCCCTGCCCACGACCTGGTGGGTGCAGGATACGTCATGGCCCAACTGTCAGCCAGTGGCCAAGGTGGGGGTGGTCGGGTGAGTGGACAGCACCTCCTCCACTATCTTGTGCAAGCTCTTCTGCTCTCCTTTGCTGCCTTGAGAACCCCCACCCTGAGCGTCAATCCACCATGAAAATTCATGACACTTCCCTCCACCTGCAGCCCTTGCTTGGGTCTGGTCATAACATCCCAGGTCAAGGACATCGTCTTGGTCACTTCTTTTGGACACACTTTGTTGGACCCTGAGACCTACAGGCCAAAGCTGTGCCCACGGCAAATGGCTCACAGCCACACTGGAGTCTCCGTCATCCAGGAACCGAATTCCTTTCTGTGCCAGGAAGGATGGGGAAGATGTCCCCATAACTTCCGAGAGATCCCACCAACCGCAGGGCCTTTCTCATTCTGAACCGTGACACTTAAGTGTCAACCACTGGAAACAGCGGCATGTTAAACTGCATGCTGAGTACCCCGTGGGTGGGGTCTCTTCTATGAAGCCATGAGGACGAATTCCAGGGATAAACAGAATTGACAGAGGCATGCACAACCCGGGGGCGATGCTTGATCCCGCTCCTCTAAACCTTGTGCCCCATTTCCCAGAGACAGTAGCGGGAGACGCTCAACATTCTATACATGCCAGAGTTCTCCCCAAAAAACGGCAAAGTCCTGAAACTCTACAAGGGGAGGTCTATGTCTTGCCTCTATGGGGAGCCTGTCCACCGTCCTTTGGAATCTCAAACTCCGTCTTATTCTTCTTAAATATATATGTGCGAACATTTCTTTCTCCCAGTCACCTTCTTCTCTATGTAGAAGGATATAAAAAGGTTGGTCTTTTTTTTTTTCACTACCGTAATCAGATGTCACAGATTTTCTGCAATTAATGCTTTCCTTGGCTATTTTCAGACCTCCTATTAAGAGCTATTCTTTCACCGTGGCCTGTTCCTCCGAACCCAATTAAGCCCAATTAAATCCTCCGCCATGACTGTTCTATTTCCCCCATGTTTAATTATCTCTTAACAAGTCTGTTAGTGCCTGTTTTCTATTGGCCACCGCAGACGGAGTCAAAGAGGGGATGGAGAACGCTCAGCTACACAATCTGGATGGGGCTTCAGCACTCGGCACACGCCCCCAAGTGGAAACGGACCGACGGGGAAAGGGTCCATTTCGAAACGTCAAATATTAGAGCACCGCGGGCTGACCGCATAAAGCATCTTAAAGCAACAAACAGGAAACAATTTGCCTCTGTTAAGTATGTCCTTGGAATTAACCAGGTCATTAGGAAAACATACAGAAGTCAGGGCAGCCCAGAGAACCAGCTTCAGTATGGAAGCCTCCCTTCTATGTGTGCATGAGCACATGTGTGTGGGTGTGTGTGTACACGTGTGTGCATGTATGTGTGCACGTGTGGGCATATGTGTGCACTTCTGTGCGTGTGTGCGTGTGCGTGTATGCAAGCGTGCGCATGTCCGTGTGCACGTGTGTGTATGAGAACGTGGCTACTTTCCTCTACATTAGATTAAAATTACAAGCCTCCGTCCCAATAAGGACATTTTTGGGGTTTCATTTTGGTGCTGATTTATTTTTGAAAGAGACAGAGCAGGAGCAGGGGAGGGGCGGAGAGAGAGGGAGACACAGAATCGGAAGCAGCTCCAGGCTCTGAGCGGTCAGCACAGAGCCCGACGGACGCGGGGTTCGAACCCATGAGCCGTGAGACCCTGGCCTGAGCTGGAGTTGGCCGTGTGACAGACTGAGCCACCCAGACGCCTCTGGTGTTTCACTTCAGGTCACCAACGAAGAGCTTCCAGAAATACACTAAAGACCATTAAGAATGCACGAAATTTCAGGATATTCTAAAAGAGCAAGACTGGGGAGCCTAAACTCATGAAAGGTCAAAGGAAAGTCGGAGGAGGAAGGACAGGCACCTAGGAGCCCTGTGGAAATACTCTGGCTGTCCGGATCCTACAACGGGGACCCCCAAAGCAGGATAGAACACAGGCGTCTCCAGCAGAGACTGGGAACAGATGAGGAAGTTTGTTCAATCAATAATTTGAAACCGACTCGGGACTAAGAATGTGTCATGGGGCCACCCCTAAATGTCAGCTCTGCACGGTTTTAATGAGGTAGCTTCTCCTAGGATAAAAGGGACTCAAACATAAGTGCTTGCAGAAGCCACTGGCTTCTTGGTGGATAACAGAAAGACCTACAGGTGCACGGTACATTGAAGAAAGGTAGCCCATGCTCGCGGGAAAAGACCAGAAAACTGTTCCGTGCATCATCGCCAGTGTTCAAAGACAGGACCTCGATCCTTCCCACCTTAGCCGCGGGAGAAAGAGCAGGTTATAATGAAAGGAAATTCTGCTTCCAAACAAGCATCCCTGACCACAGAACAAATCTCTGGCACCGGTAATGACATCCCTGGCTCTTGAGCAAAAGGACTTCATGGAGTCAGACCAGCAGAATGCGTGACCTCCTCCACGGGAGCCACTTGGGATGTGCGCCAGGGAAATGCAAACTGAGAAAATTATATTTAATTCAACCTCATGTGCGGTCGCCGAAACAGGAGAAAGTGAACAGTGCTTCAGGTTTCCACGGACCGCGCACAATGGGCTCCCCGTAGGATAGGCAAAGCCCTCCCAAACAAGAACGTTCTGTGGCTAACATTCAGGAAAAAGGAAGAAAAAAAGGGAAACAATCAGAAAATAGAAAGCTTTTGAGAGCAAACATTAGGTCATTCTTAAGTGATTATAGGCTTTCTCTGAAGAACACATCACATAATGAGGGGGGGGAACCAGCGGAGGGCTGAAATTCGCTCAGTCTGGATCCTTACTTTTTAAAGGAAAGCACAGGGTCTAAGAGAACGGAATAATGGCTAGGATTTCAAGTGAAAGCAAAACTCTGTTGCAGTCGAGATTCGTGCTTCTCAACGTCTCCTGTGATTTCGAATCCTTGGGGAACCCTGAAAAATCCCACTGCACAGGGAGCATTGGGACCAAGTCAGCCAGAATCTCTGGGTTCAGCTCTTAAATTCTCCAGAGGAGGGGAAGGGACGGCCAAATGTGCACAACGGTGCTTCTGATGGGGGTCCCTCACATACACGTTCCATGCAATCTGGGCCTTATTTTATTTCTTTCTCTTTTAGAAGCATTGTTTCAACAAATACTCACATGATGTCAAAAAAGCTAGGTATAAGCATTATTTAAACAGCACTGAAAGCACCCACCAGTAAATCCCTGCCCCAAGATTCACCCCAATGATGCATCATGAGCTCATCCTCCTCGGGAAATACTTCCACATCCCTTCCCTCTTCTTCTGCAAATATGCTCTGCTGTAATTGTAAATGATACGTTGATGCTACTGTTTCTTGATATATTACTTCTGGATATTATCTAAAACTGTTGTATGGACAACTCTGGCACCCGATTCCCATCTTCCCGCTTCACACCCCAATATCGTTACAACACTATTTAGGGTACATCACACTCCAGCATTAACATCGTTATAACCAGGGTATTCACGGTCACGGTCACTCGGAACCCCGCTTTGTAGTCTATAAAATTTCCTTCCCTGCAGGGCGCCTGGGTGGCTCAGTCAGTGACGCATCCAACTTCAGCTCAGGTCATGATCTCACGGTTTGTGGGTTCGAGCCCCGCATCGGGCTCTGTGCTGACAGCTAGCTCAGAGCCTGGAGCCTGTCTTCGGATTCTGTATCTCCCTCTGTCTGTGACCCTACCCTGCTCAAAGTCTCTCTCCATCTCTCAAAAATAAATTAAAAACAAATTTAAAATTTCCTTCCCTGAATAACCTGTTCTATCTGGAGACACTAACAGACTCAGGTTTTCATTTCCACGTTTTCTCTGTCTCTATTGTTCAATTTTTCTAACTACTCCCACAAAACCATAGTCCGTCTCAAGTCCTATTTCCACAGGGTGAAAAGCCCATTTCCTGTTATGTATCTTTTCCTCCACATCTCTCCCTGTCTAGGATCCTTCTTGGCCCCGTCTGCTGCCAGCATGCATCTGGGACCCGATTCCTTCCGCCATCTTCCACGGAGTCCATGGTTTCCTGGAAACCAAGTCTTCCTATTTACTCCGCTATTCAAAGGAAGACAGAGTCCCACAGCTTTCTGAGAAAGAGGGCATGAAAGGTAAATCGTTTGATACTCTGCATGAGGGAAAGTTGATTGACTGACTGACATTGACAATTTGGGTCAGGATAGAGCTCCATGTTGTCAATTAGTCTTTCTTACTGTTGTGAATCTTTTTCTCTGTCTCAAACCTTCACTAAAGACCTGGAAGGGTCCTGTGGCATTTGAACTCTTGATTATTTTGGGGTTGTTCTTTCTACACTCTCCTTCAACGCTCGGAGGATCCCAAGCTCCCAACATCTTCTCTAGGAGGCTGCCGTCCTGAAATCCAGGACAATGTGCTAGGGAGCGGGGTTCATTGCACTCACGGGCTGCGCCTCCACAGTCTCACAAAAGTCTGAAAGCGTAGGTCTTTCAACGCCGGAGGAAAGTTAAATTACGTATCAGTCATTTCTACCTCTTTCTGCAATCACGGTGTGTATGATTAATCCCCGGATATGAGTTTTAATTAATTCTCTTTAATTTCCTTTCCCATCGCTCTCTCGTTAGATTTTACCAACAGGAAATGTCTTCATATTTATTTTCCGATGCAATTCTTTACAGCATGGCTATTATGTTACTTTTTCATGGGATTCTCATTTCTTTTTTTGTTTTAAGGGTCAATGTTTTGGCTTCTCGCCCACAAGTTATAGATTAGAGATTGTGTGTGTCTGCGTGTTTTCTATTTGATGTTTCCTTTGTGCGCTTCCTTCTTTTTCCATTGTCTATCCAGAGACTCTCTTATGAAGGGTTTCACCAGAAGAGGCAGGTTGGAAGACTCTCTTTTCTCAATGGGGGTTTTCAGCAGGAGGATCTCTGTACAATGAAAAAGCAATTCACTCAATGGTCTTCAAAGGCCATTTATGGGATTCTTTTCAGTGCGCTTTCAGTTTCTCCGTTAAAAAAAAACACACACAACAGAAGTGTCCTCCAAGATCTGTTTGTACAAGTGCAGTGCTTTTACCCAGGGGGGAAGAGGAGGAGAGAAAAGTCAGTGTCGACAGCAGTAAGCAAAACATACGTACTTCTCTAGTTTTCAGTCCTCATTCCACTAAACTTCAAGTGCCTGGTGCTTCCTGTCAGGGCTGAGTACCTCCAGAATAAACGTCTGCTGTTTCCTGAGGAGCGTCAAAGACACCGCCTTGCCACACAGGATGGAAATCCATGGTCGAAGAGAACTTCAACTGAGCATAGAGCTTTGGAAGAAGTAGAAGATAATGGGTGTGCTCCATCCAGCCGGGACAGAGAGCAACGGGGGATTGCCCCCCACGGCGGAAATCATTTATTTTTGTCTTGTTCTGACAAAAACAGCCCTACGTGTGACACAAGGACCTTCATTAAAAAGTAAACAAAAGAAAAGATAAATAAAGATAAAAAGTAAACTAGAGGGTGTCTGGGTGGCTCAGCGGGTTAAGCATCCAGATCATTTCAGCTCAGGTCATGATCTCACGGTTTGTGAGTTCAAGCCTCACATTGGGATTCTGTCTCTCTTCCTCTCTCTCTCTCTGCTCCTCCCTTTGCTCACACACTCTCTCTCTCTCAAAAAAAAAAAAAAGTAAACTAACAAGGGAAAAGGTGGGGTAGTGTAAGACTATGTGATTTATATGCCACCGCAAAGTATGGAGAACCCTCTCCATGGAAGGCAATTTCATGACATCCAATAAGTGCTTCCAAAGACATTCAAGACATATCTTGGCTCAATGCATCTTGTGTAGTATTTCATTCTTATATATCAAGCTGTCAAGCATCTCTGTTTTTCTTTCTTATCTGGCACAGATGCAACAGATACAGTAAGATTAAAGCAATTTTTAAATAACTAAGAAACAGGGCTAACAGTGAAAACTTCCATGGCAAATAAGATGGACCCAGGAGTGAGAGAGTATATGGAAGGCACAACAAAATGTGTTTGCCAACATTGAGCTCTAAACCATCGTCATGTAGGGCGCCTGAGTAGCTGAGTCCATTAAGCATCTAAGAGTTGACTTTGGCTCACATCAATCTCACAGTTTGTGAGTTCGAGCCCCACACGGGGCTCTGCGCTGACAGTGTGGAGCCTGCTTGGGATTCTGACTCCCTCTTTCTCTGCACCTCCCCCATTCATGCCCTGTCTCTCTCTTTCGAAATAAATAAACATTTTTTAAAAGGGAAATTGTCTCCAATTAATATTCTCACTTTCTTCCATCTATGTTACTTAGCTCAAGACAAGCTTGAATTAAAGTCCATAAATATGCTAATACGCTACGTGTAAGTGAGCGGTCCCCAAAATGCAACGCAAGGATATGGGCTCCTAACGGCCACCACTAGTGTTTCCGCTCAGACTGAGGCTTCCCATCCAAACCTGAGTAAGAACCTCACGGACACCTTTAGAAAACAGAATGTCCAATGAAACTGACCGCAGATCTCACAACAAGCCTGAATTAAGTCCATAAATATGCTAATACGCTACATGGAAGTGAGCGGTCCCCAAAATGCAATGCTAGGAAAAGGGCAGACTTTGCTACCGTAGTGGCCGGCATTTCCGCGCACACGATCATCATCGACGCAGAGGCAAAAGCTAACGCTGGGTGGGAAAACGGCGCATGTACCCGTCCAGTTACATTGCTTATGTCCCACAGGCTGAGAAACACAGACACAACTTTGATAAGTGGAGAAAAGAAGCTATGACGTACAGGTGCCTATCACAGCAGAAGAATGCATTACGGTTGTTTTGCAAAAAACGCCAGACACCGCCTTTATCCAGAATTCCGGTCACCCTCTCACCCTTTAGACCTTTATACGAAAGGCATCAGCAAACTATGACAATTTCCTTGAATTTGCAAACAAAAACTCCATGGCTTATCAAAACAGTTCTGTGGGATCACCTTTCCAATTTTAGGATTATGCAGACAGAAAATGAAATCCCATACGTCTTCCCCAGAAGAGGACCTTGCACAGGGTCAGGTTGCAAAGATGTAGAAAACGTTTACATTCAGGGGAAAGGCAGGAAATGGCAAGGAGCAGATGTATTCTTCTGTGATGTCAGGCATGATGTCATATGTTTGTCTAGTCCTCTAAGCTTGCAACGGTAGACTTTCGCTATATGGACACATAGGACTGTGAACGTAGATGTCAGGAAGTTTGGGTGGCCCACTCAACAGTCCTCAGCCACAGAACTAATGTCACTGGGCTGGTCTGCAGAGAACCAGCCACTTCCAGAGGCCGCCTCGTTTGCCTGTTTTCCAAGCTAGAAAGGCTACCCTAAAAATAGGTCTGATTAATCCCTTTGGCAAATGCACTGCCACCGTCTTTGGAAGAATAATTTTGCTAAGTGCTGTCTCATTCCCACTGCACATAAACGTGTCAGGAGTCAAGAAGAGAAGCGGTCTCTTCCCTTTGACAGAACGTGACAGGTCGTGTATATTCCAGCGAACGCTGCCTCGGTGCTCATCCCAAGGAGCTGAGCACTTCTGTCCATACAAAACCCCACACGTGGATGTTTCTAGCAGCTTGATTTATAATTGCCAAAACCTGGAAGCAAGCAAGAGGTCCTTAACTAGGTGAATGGATGAAATGTGGTCCACGCAGACATTGGAATAGTACTCAGGACTAAAAAGAAGTGAGCCATCAAGCTATGAAAAGATTCAGGACAATCTCACAGGCACATTATTAAGGGAAAGCAGTGCATCTGAGAAAGGAGTATGGTTCCAACTAGATGATATTCTGCACAGGGCAAAATCATGGCGACGCTAAAAAGATCAGGGGTTGTCAGGGGACGGGTGGGGGGATGAATATGAAGAGACAAATTTTAGGGCTATGAGATCACTCTGATATTGTAAGGGAGATTAACATTACACATTTGTGCACAACCCACAGAATGAACGCCAAGAGGGAGCCCTAAGACAAAGTGTGGAGTTTGGGAGATAATGATGTCAATGGTAGGTTCATCCTACATGTGACATCTGCATATATGTATTTACATACATATTTACATATATTTACATACACACTCCCGGTGGGGTGTGGATAATGGGGGAGGCCATGCATGTGCAGGGGCAGGAGGTACCTGGGAAATTTCTCTACCTTCTGCTCAGTTTTGCTGTGGACCAAAAAGCATGGTCAACATATAAAGTCCTCATTTTAAAACACTAGCATCGAGGGGCACCTGGCTGGTTCAGTCAGTAGAGCATGTTGACTCTTGATCTCAGGATTGTGAGTTTGAGCCCCACAGTGGGTGTAGAGATTGCTTAAAAATAAAATCTTTACAGGTGTGTGGGTGGCTCAGTCAGTTGAGCATCCAACTCTTGACCTGGGCTCAGGTCATGATCTCAGGGTTCTGAGACAGAGCCGTGCACTGGGGTCTGCGCTGACAGCACGGAGTCTGCTGGGGATTCTCTCTCTCGTACTCTGTGTCTATCTGGGTCTCCCAACAAAGAAACTTTAAAAATTAAATCTTAAAAAATAAACACAAAAATAATAATTATTATTAATTATTTAGTCACCAACAGTTTTTACATAAAGTATTTCTGTCCCCCAGCTGTTGCCACGGCAGTTCTCGGAAAACCTGGTCTTCTCATTTGCCGCACTCGCGAAAGCCACGCCACTGTACCCATTTTACAGAGAAGAAAATGGCCCAAGACGTTAGCACCTGTCCAAGGAGACAGAGATGCTGCCAGGATTCACACCACTATTTTCCTATTAAATCCTGTGGTCTTCACCACCAGGATAGAAAATTTTTCCAACGTCACGGCCTTCTGTGCAGTAGGGCTGAAACGATTCGATAATATAACCCGTCAGTGTTAATTGAGCTTTAAATTTTCTGGTGCCTCTTAGCACTCTTATGTGATTTGGCAGCATTAGTATAAAGAGGTTGCTGACTTCAAATCAAACCCTCGGTAATTTAATTGAGTTCTTAAAATACACAGCAAAATTGAATATTTAAAATAAAAGCCAGGACCGGTAAAACAACAAGGTTTCCTGAGAAAGTTTCCATTCATGTCATGGAACTACTGTTCACAAGCTGATGGGAGCAGTGAACGCATATCTGAAGCCGCCATCGAAGAGACTGCAAAGGAGAGAGGAGGGGCTTCCTGATAAATCTCGAGCTTTCCCAAAACCTCCATCTCCTGAGTCTGGATCACCATTAGATGTCTTTTTCTCCTGACAATTCAAGTGCAATGTCTATGTCATCTAAGGGAGAAAAAGAGCACCCTCTAAATTCGGGTGTTTAGAAAGCTGGTGTCTGCTCTTTGCATGCACACACACATGCACACACATGCACGCACATGCACACACGTACACAAATCTACGACACCAAAACTGTGCGGTTAGGCTTCATGTTTCGGTTCAATATTGTTTCACTGTCCATGTTAATTGCATTCTGTTCCCAACCGTCCATGGCTAACTCACAGCCTTGAACGTGCTCATTCATTTTGAAGGTCAAAGGCAGCTGACAAGTGACTTTGGATTCACGGGGATCTGAGGTAAGTACATGTGTTGTGCCCTCAAGTGCAGAGCGAACCCTGTCAACCGTGCCCTCCGAGATTCACGCTGTGGCTTGCACATTCCCATGGCTCCACCATACGACCTTGGTTACGTTCTTGAATCTTCAGAGTTCAGTTTTCTCACCCCATGTGTTAATCCGCAGAACCTATGACTATGTTACGTTACATGGAAAACAAGAACAAGGTTGTGGTTAGAAATATGGTGGCCAGTCCACTGACCTTGAGATGGAAGACGATCCGGATTATCCAGGTGAGCCCAATCGAACGGCAAGGGTCTTTGTAAGTGAACGAGGGACACAGAACAGAGGGAGGCAGGGAGAGGGTAGCATGAGCAGGACGTAAACCACCAGCTTTGAAGCCAGAGGAAGAGGGCAAGGAGTCAAGGAACAGGGCAGCGCCTGCAAGATGAGGTCAAGAAACAGACTGGTCCGTAGAACCTGGGAGAAAGGCAGCCCGCTGCCACGTTGATTTTAGCGCCGGGAGACTCACGTTGCACGTCTAACCTCCACAACTGTCAGATCACAAATGTGTGTGGCTGAGAACCCAAGGAGAGAAGGCCGGATTCAGGAGGCAGAAGGCTGGGGTGATACGGTGACAAGAGAAATCACGGTATTTGGGGGCACACAATTCCCCTTATGTTAAATGTTTGAGTAACATCCTATTCCGTCCATCCTTGTTTCGATTTCACAAGCACAATAATGTATCTTGATATACGTGTATTTCCTACATAGGATGTCTACATTTATTTATAACTCAAGTCCGTTGCCGAATACCAGGAGACCGCGCACACAGAATCACGCCCTTGGAATGTGAACAAGGGCTCCGACGGGGAAGAAACTCTGGACGTTTTTAAACAACACCAGGAGGCATCGATAAAGTTCACACAGCCTACACTTGGCAGGGCAGCGGCGGAGGCGGACACAACTCAGATGGCAACGTGAAGCTGGCCAGGTGTTCGCGCCTGCCTTGTGTGTCTAGACGATTCCCACGGCTTCCGTGACAGACTGAAAGAACACGCAGACTCCGTGACACACTTCAGCATGATCAAACGCTATCGTGGTCACGCACCACGTTCTGATACCTGAGTAAATACCACAGTGCGCTTGGCTGTCAAGTAGATCCGTGCCTGCATTCCTAGATGGGTCGGATCCGTCTACACTCCCTCTGGGAAGGCACCAACTCCCATGATCTGTGTGCACACAACAGCCAAGACGATCCCTGAGTAAGAGCCCGTAGTCATTTTTCTGGCAACCATCTGACGTCTGAGACCCGGATCGCCATGTAATGAGAGCCCCCTTCACAACCAGCACACCAATCACCGAACATCATGCGGACAGTCAAGAAAAGCGTGAGAAATGGGTCTCCTTCGCTGGCGTCTTCGAAAAATGAGTAAAACACAGAAACTCTAAGCATATATTGACCTTGTTGCTGGGGCGTGGGTGTGCTGACATAGTTGATATAAGGCAGGTAAGACAGAGGAAAGGTAAGTTACAGGGAACTGGCAAAAATGCAACGTCAACTCCAGCTTTCAAAGGTCTGAGCTAAGGAAGCTTAGAATGAAAAAAAACAAGGAGTAAGAAATACAAAACAGCAAACCACTGGAAATGGCATGGAAAGGAAAATAAGGAAGGCATGTCTTGGTCACAACTTATAAGACATTGACATACTCTGGAGAAATGGATAAGCCTTCGGGGAACATCCTTTCCGCAGCAAGATCATTCCAGACTAAATGTCAACCACCTCCCGTGGGTGTCAAGGGCTTTGGAGAAGTCAGTTTTTTGGAAAAAGAAATTTCAGTAGGTTAAAACTCAAGAGTTTTGCTACTTTGGTGATTTTTATGGCATTCCTAAGAGAGAGAAACCCAGATGTCAGAATTCCTCAAGTTCGTGTGGGCACCCTGGTCGGTAACTGACTCTTCACAGACTGTGATGGCCTCATTTGCTCAGGGTGGCGTTCAAACCATAAGAGGGGGGGCTGCCACTGACTTCCGCCTTAGTACTGACTAGCGGCCACCCCAAACCCAACCTCTCACGTCCATCGGGTGGAGACAGCAGGAGGACCAAATGGCAATTTCAAATCACAGGACACCATCCAAGTTCAGGTGGAAGCCATGTGCAAAACCAAGATGGAGAAGGAGGCAGCCTTTTCTTAGCTCACAAGGCTGAGACGTGGGGTCCCTTTCTTCTTTGTTTAGGACCTCTCCTAATGACTCCCTGTCATCTACTACTTATCACGCTGAAGCTAAGTGCCTTTTCAGAGCTCACAGGACATGATAAAAATAAATTAATAAAATGACATAGCAGATAAAGGGCTAGTATCCAAAATCTACAAGGAACTCACCAAACTCCACACCCAAAAAACAAAAAATCCAGTGAAGAAATGGGCAGAAGACATAAACAGACACTTCTCCAAAGATGACATCCAGATGGCCTACACGCACATGAAACAATTCACTCATCATCAGGGAAACACAAATCAAAACCACACTGAGATACCACCTCACGCCAGTCAGAGTGGCTAAAATGAACAAATCAGGAGACTATAGATGCTGGCGAGAGTGTGGAGAGACGGGCACCCTCCTACACTGTTGGTGGGAATGTAAACTGGTGCAGCCACTCTGGAAAACAGTGTGGAGGTTCCTCAAAAAACTATGACCTATGACCCAGCAATAGCCCTGCTAGGGATTTACCCAAGGGATAAAGAAGTGCTGATGCATAGCAGCACATGTACCCCAATGTTCATAGCAGCAATGTCAACAATAGCCAAATCATGGAAAGAGCCTAAATATCTACCAATTGATGAATGGATCAAGAAGATGTGGTTTATATACACAATGGAGTACTACATGGCAATGAGAAAGAATGACATATGGCCATTTGTAGGAAAGTGGATGGACCTGGAGGGTGTCATGCTAAGCGAAATAAGTCAGGCAGAGAAGAACTGATACCATATGTTTGCACTCATAGGTCTAACAGGAGAACAGGAGAAACCTAATGGAGGACCAGGGGGAGGGGAAGAGGGAAAGAGAGTTGGGGAGAGAGAGGGATGCAAAACTTGAGAGACTACTGAATGCTGAAAACGAACTGAGGGTTTAAGGGGGAGGGGGGAAAGAGGTGGTGGTGATGGAGGAGGGCACTTGTGGGGAAGAGCACTGGGTGTTGTATGGAAACCAACTGACAATAAACTATTAAAAAATATTTATTTCATATAGTAAAAAAATAAATAAAATTAAAAAATAATAAATTAATATCCTGTCACCAAGATCCCTTAGTTTTTAAATTCCCCTCCTTTTGTGCCTGAAAAGTGCTGTGTGGCTTTAGGAAATAAGTCGGACTTGTACAGAAGAGACGTACAAAGAACAACAGTGCTGAGTGCACCTCCACGGGGCTGAGCGCACAACCAAACCTTACTTCGTGAAACGACACTGAAATACAAATAAGATGACAGGCTTCCCATGTGATTGATGCTGGTATGTTCGTTTAGTGGAGATCATGAACACGGAATACACTTGTTTGCTTTTTATAAACATAGACGTCGCAGAAGAAACGGTGTTGAGCAAAAAACACTCTTCGACTATGATTTCCCTCAATAAGAGAGAGAGAGAGAGAGAGAGAGAAAGAGAGAGAGAGAGAGAGAGAGAGATTGAGAGGGAGATCAGAGTTGCCGTAAACTCCAGGTAAATGGTTCCCCACATGACCTTCAGAAGGTCTAAACTGCTAACAGCAATTTTTTTTGGTAATCTTCACTTTCATTCTTCGATGTGATTTTGAAAGCATTATTCTTGAGCATTTTCCCTAAGAGCAGAGCCCTATGCAATAGCACAAGGTTATCAGTTTGTGTGTACCACTCTGGCCTACAGTTTTCTCTAAGTGGAATGCATGTAAAGCATTGTCGCTAATAACACTATTGCATTACAAGGCACCAATAGTTTTCTGGCCTTCCTCTAAGCAACAGTGACGATAACGCTTGTGCTTCAGGAAGAACTTAATTCTCACCTTTCTTGGTGCATCCACAGATCTCCACACGTTACGAAGGGGCTGTGTACAATGAGGAGAGTCTACGTCATTTGCAACGTTTGCCCTCTTTTGACGACTGTGCGTGAATGTTAATAAATTTTAGCAGATGATACAGAGAACCCTCAAGTTTAACGGCTGTTTTACTAATCGATTACATATACCCAACACAGACATGCATGTGTTATGAAATGAATACGGATACATTTATAAGAGACAGACAAACTAGTGAGACCAGAGCTAAGCATCATCTTCATTGCTCTTGGATTCATTCAATAAATTCAATAATTAAATATTAATTCAATCAATTCAATGAATGATTTTGACCCTGTCAGGCACTGTGTCAGATGGGGTTGTGGTTACCATATTACAAAATATATTCTATACTGGAGGGATTTTTCAGGGTAGTTGGAAAGTCAGACCTTTAAGTAAACTAGGCAGGAGAATGCAGATGACAGAAGTGAGCTCCTCCGTAAGTGTTAATCACGGAGGAGAAAGGCATCCCTAGGAAATGACATTCAGGTGACATAATGACATAAGACAAAATGGGATCATTTTAGGAACTCAGATCCAGGGAGGGAGGTCCACTAAGGGAAGGAAGAAGGAAGCACATCAAGACACTTGAGAGTGTGAGTCAACACTGCTGGTTCTAGAAAGTTCTGAACGGTTTGACATGCTCTGGACAGAGCATGTGGAGGTCTGTGAGAAATGGGGTGTCATAGGAGGACAGGGGAAGAGTCCCAGAAGTCACAGCAGCAGCCCCCAGTCTTTGTTCATACATGAGAGGGTCTTCCAGACACACTCTCCCTCAAATGCAAAGGGTGGGATTCCAGAAGGAGACACAGCAAAGAAGGAAGGGGTGTGGGCATCAAGAGGAGAGAGGAGGGCTCTGGTGGACAGACTCAGAAGCAGCCTCGGGAAGGAAGAGGAGAAACAAGAGCCTGTCAGACATGAGAACAACATCCCAAGGAAGGAGACAGATGTCCTGGAGGTCACGGGCAATGACAGCTGAGATGTGTCTACGGGTGTTCACAAGATCATGACCTGCTAGGTGTGGAAGGCTGAATAATGACCCTCCAGAGTCAGGCACCTCCAAATCCTCAGAAACTGTGATCCGAGAACAACGGGGCACTGACCCCTGTGAAATCCGCGTCTAACTTCTGATTCCCCACCAGCTTACCTAGTAATGGCCTTCTGCTGACGGGAAACCTCACTAAGAACAAAGTCAGTAACACATATTTTGTTGGTTGTACGTGTTATAGACTGTATTCATACAACAAAGTAAGCTGAAGAAAAGAAAAAAAGTTCTTTTTTTTAATGTTTATTTTGGAGAAAGAGCACATGTGAGTGAGTGGGGATGGGCAGACAGACGGGGACAGAGGATCCAAAGTGGGTTCTGTGCCGACCACCGACAGCCCGACATGGGACTGGAACTCACGAATCATGAGATCATGACCTAAGCCAGTCAGCTGCTTAAGCGAGGGAGACACCCAGAAAACAAAAGGTTTTAAGAAATTCATAAGGAAGAGAAAATGCATTTGCAAGACTGTGAAAGTGGACTTGAGGGGTGCCTAGGTGGCTCAGTGGGTTAAGCGTCTGGCTTCGGCTCAGGTCATGATCTCACAGTTCCTGGATTCGAGCCCCGTACTGGGCTCTGCGCTGACAGCTAGCTCAGAGCCTGGAGCCTGCTTCGGATTCTGTGTCTCCCTCTCTTTCTGACCCTCCACTGATCGCACTGTCTGTCTGTCTGTCTGTCTCTCTCTCTCTCAAAAATAAATAAAAAAACATTAAAAAAATTAAAAAAAAAAAAAAAGAAAGTGGACTTGGGTAGTTTTGACCCATGTTGCTCAACGGTCCACTATGTATAACTTTCCACGGCGAGGGGTTTTACAAGGGTGTTGCACATTGATTCAGGAAAGGAAAGGAAGTTAAGGAAATGATGCTGGATGATCTGCTGAGCCCAGTGGAATTGCAAGGTCCTTAGGAGGAGGAGCAGAGAGTTGGAGTCAGAGAAGGGGAGACCGGATGGGGCCCGTGAGGCAGAGAGGTGCGCTAACGTGGGGCCGCAAGCCAAGGGACACTGGCAGTCCCTGGATATGGGCAAAAGCAAGGGAATGGCACCCTTGCCTACAGCTTCCAGAAGACACCAGCCCTTGGGGACCCTTTGGCCTCTGCCCCCAACAACTGACCTCCTGAGCTATATTTACGAATGTGTGCTGATCAAACTGTTAAGTCTGTGATCATTTGTTATAGGAGTCATGAGAAACTGAGACCTGGCAGAAAGAGCAGAACCTAAGGAAGATCACTGTGACTACCTGATTAGAAAACACACAGTAGGACGGGCTCAGTTGGTTAGCTGTCAACTCTTGATTTAGCTCAGGTCCTGATCTCACAGACTGTGGGACTGGGCCCCCCATGGGGCTCTGCAGTGATTGTGTGAAGCCTGCTTGGGATTCTCTATCTCCATCTCTCTCCACACCCCCTACCCCTGGCTTACAGGAACACACGCACACTCTCTCAAAATAAACACACATAAAAAAAGAGAAAGAAATACAGAGGAGGCACAGGGAAGGCTGCAGGTAAAAGATGTCCATTGCATTTCCAAACACAGGGAGCCTCGGGAGTCTGCATGAAAGATCCTCAGGAAGCATCTAGCGCAAAGCATTGGTGAAACCTGGTGTTTGCTTGCTAAGCCCTGAAACGTCAAATCGTTTTGACATTTCCTTTGAAAGCAGTTAAGTCATTTCTGTACACAAAATGAAGTGGTCTGGTTCCTCCTTAAGATATGGGATCAATTCACTGACCTTCAGCTACGCCCGAGCAAGATGGCGTCACCAGTGACCATGAGCTCTATGATGTCTATGCACTTTAGATTAAATGGACTTCAACGGACTTCCTCCTTGTGTCAGTTCTACTTCTAGTCAGATATTCTAGAATCCCAACTCAGTAATCTTTTTTAAAATTTTAAACAATGGTTGGGGCACCTAGGCGGCCCAGTCAGTTAAGTGTCTGATTCTTGGATTCCATTCAGGTCACGATCTCACAGGTGGTGAGATCAAGCCCCATGTCAGGCTCTGCAAGGAGCTTATTTGGGATTCTCTCTCTCTCTGTCTCTCTCTCTCTCTCTCTCTCTCTCTTTGCCCCTGCCCCATTCTCTCTTTCTCTCAAAATAAAGAAACAGAAAAGAATTTGATTGAAAAATGTTTTAAGCAATGGTCAAGGTCACATCATTTCCGAGACTGGTTCTAAGGCTCAGCCACAGAAAGGGGAATGATCTTCAAGTGCCTGACAACCTGTCGATGGTAAACCATGGTCAACACGGCAGGACGTTACCACGGTAATGAGAGGTTTCCAAGCGTAAAATCATAAATCACAGTTACTCACTGTCAACTGTAGTCCCCCTCATTCGATCATGTTTGAGCCAGTACTTGGTTTCAATATTTTAAAAATGCAACCTACGATATCTCACCAAACGATTAAATTAGTTGGGAATTGGAATGACGTCACGGTAACAGAAGACTAGATGTAAACACTAACAAAAACGGAGCAAATGGACAGCTCTTATGACATGCCATGTACACAGCCAACGTATCCCATTGTGAAGCGAACCTTCACTACGAATCTGTAACTTTGGAAAGGGGAGAAATTAGTGAGGACCCGTATCTTGGACCCAGAGTGCTCTTCATTCATCTGAAGCCATTTGCTTATTACCTTGCCAGATTTTATTTGTTAACCTCCTTCCCAGAACAGCATAATCTGAACAAGCCAATCAATTACCATTAAAAGGACAAGCGAAAGACTAAACATTCCCCAAGGAAGGCTTAAATTTTCTAGGTAACTGAGAAGAAAATATAGCAGCTAAAATAGGAGTCCATTTAGAAGATTTAATTACAGATAAGTCAATGGGACATAATTTATATTCTTCTGTGCGTACATATAAGAACAGAACAAACACTGGAAAACAAAATTTCTAGAATCCACACTCCATTTCTTATTACCATTGTCTATAGGTAACATGGCTATTACCCATAGACAAATACCATATGACACGATGTTTATTTCCTTCTCATGCTAGATTCACAAAATCCAAGAAGGAAAATAATACTTATTCACCCCTGGGTAAAAAAAAAAATAATGTCTGGTTTACCTAATGTGATGGTGTAATTTATAACAAGGAAAAAATATTCAATCTTCCTCCCTCTTTGCAGCACAGAGCTCCCAAAACTCTTGGAATTTCCTAAGTAGTGAAAGCAATAATGGTTGGTTTTGTTATGATAATGACGTAATTTTTGGAAACTATCCATGAATGGTTGGTAGTAGAGATAGTCATGCGACTGATTAGAGGGTTGGAACTTTCTGTCTACCTGTGAGCCCTGGCCAGGGGTTGGAGGTTGGATCACTCGCCAATGGCCAACGATTTCATCACCTGTGCCTGTGAAATGACAAAGTCTCCATAAAAACCAAAAAGGATGGATTCAGAGAGCCTCCAGGCTGGTGAACATGCCCAGATTTGGGAAGAGAGGCGCACATGGAGAGACCGTGGAAGGTCCATGCCCTTTGTCCATATACGTGCATCCCTTGCACCCAGCTGTTCCCAAGTGAAAGCCTTTTATAATAAACCTGTAACCTACGAGTACCATGTTTCTTTGAGTTCTGTGAACCTGCCACTTTAGCAGATTAATGGAGCCCAACAGGAGGGCCATTGGAACTTGTGATGAATACAGCTCGTGGGTCAGAAGCACAGGTCAGAGTGTAGAGTTGCAACCGGCATCTGAACTGTAGGTTCGGGCATCATGTAGGACAGAGCCCTTACCCTGTGGGATCTGACACTGTGTCAGAATCAAGTTGAACTGTAGGACACCCAGCTGACACTGTGTCAGAATCAAGTTGAACTGTAGGACACCCAGCTGACACTGTGTCAGAATCAAGTTGAACTGTAGGACACCCAGCTGACACTGTGTCAGAATCAAGTTGAACTGTAGGACACCCAGCTGCTGTCAGAGACTTGATTCATGGTGTGGCAAAGCCTCCCCAACACACATGTCCTAAGTGGGGGTCAGGACCCCCATTACTAAAACACACCAAATTGCTGCAATAATGTAACAACAACAATAACAATAATAGTAAATGAAGAACTGCAGAATAATAGAAAAAACTCGCAGCCTCTCAGAGGCTGGTCAGCTCTGGACCAACGTGTGGGAAGCGTCGGGCATGGAAGGGTGCCTTCCCACAGTTGGGCAAAACTGGCATCAGGCAGGCTTGTTCCCTTCCCATCTCAGCTGAAGGAAGAAGAGGAGGTAAGGGGAGTCGTCCAATGTCACGAGCCCATGCAGTATGCTCAGCCAGAACTAGACCTTGACCTGCCTCGGAACCACTGCCTTGAGCATGCTGACTTGCATTCACTCAACATTTCCTGAGATGCCCTATGTGCCATGCCCCGCGCTAAGGATGGGGAAGAGTGAAGAATGTGCCGCTTAAAGTTTGCAAGTGCACTCAAAGGACCCTGGGAAGGTCCCCGTAAGGAAATGATGAGCGTGGTTGCAGTCCAGTGTACTAACCATTGATGTGCATTATGTTACATTTAGCGTCACCAAGGTCCTAAGTTTTTGCCCTTCTCCATCACCCCCATATCATCATTAAACAAATGCTTCAGGACACTGTGGAAAATCCTGTTTCAGGATTCCCTGAGGAAAGGGAAGAAGTACGGCGTATGAAAGGAATATTCTTAAGCAAAAGATCCTCAATCATCTACAACTGAAATATATTTGGTTAATAGTTACTAACAGAACATGCCAAGTACGACATCCAATAATCTGTGAGAGCAAACGAAAACACCACCATTCCCTATTAATATTAATTACGCACTTCAAGAGAGCGCGCTGAGTCAGAACTGCCGGGCCCCTGGATTCTCCAACACACTGAAAATGGAATCCATGAACTCTCCGGTTTTACCTTGAAAAAATGCACTTTGTTTAAGTGCGTCGTGAAGCAGAATAAAAAATCACAATAATTGCCTGCACTTAATCAAGCGTTCTTTTCTTTTGATCAGGAAGCAAATGGACTAGGGTTTGGCAAAGCCAGTCACGGTGGGCTTCCCTGGTTCGTGGGCCTCATGGGGAATCTTACTCCTAACGAAGAGAGCACTGAGAATAGGTCTCCACCACGGCTCAACAGGACGCACGCTAATCAGCATCTGTCAGCAATTACACATGTGTTGTGTGGACCCGCTGTCAAATCTCTCCCTGGTGCATAGAGATTACACAGGGGACATTCCAGAATGCTCCCAGACCCAACATATGCCTGCATTCCACACTGCGGGTTACAAACACCTGCTGTCTGTTTACAACTGTGGAGAGGAGAACTCCCAACATGAAAACATATAGAGACATTCATGTTATACACATGTACAACCTAATACATGCATCTGCACTTGTATATACATGGACTGCATATATACCTAGAACAATTGGTTTTATATGAATATTCATGACTAATTTGTGAATCCACGATGTTTACCATGAATCCCATCCCCACCTTCAAAGAGTCACATGATGCCCTAAAGCATGGATTGGTAAATTCATTGTACAGCGTGAAATAATAAATGGTGTTGGCGCTCAGGCTCTGCGCGCTGGAACCACCATTTAACTCTGGTGCAGGACTGTGACAGAGCTCTAGACAAAAAAAGGAAGTGCCAGGGGCACCCGGGTGGCTTAGTTGGTTAAGCCTCCGACTCTTGATCTTGGTTCAGGTCATGGTTTCACGGTGCGTGAGACCGAGCCCCATGTCAGGGTCTGCGCTGACCGCTTGGGATCCTCTCTCCTCCACCCCACTGACATTCCTGCTGTCTCTCTCTCTTTCTCTCTCTCAAAATAAATAAATAAACTTTACCAAAATAACAAAACACACACACACAAAAACGTAAATGCCAGAGTGTGGCTGTGTTCCGATAAAGCTCTAGAACATCAGGTGACGTTCCCACTGGCCATAGTGGGAACACACACAAACAAAACAAACACACACACACACAAACGTAAATGCCAGAGTGTGGTCCTGTTCCGATAAAGCTCTAGAAAATCAGCTGACGTTCCCACTGGCCATAGGGGGCTCCCCTACATCTGCACGCGTATCACGGTCATTTACTCAAAAGCTGAGTTTATGTGTGTCCTGCAGAGATCGATAAAATTAGCTTACGCATAAATAGCTTACAAACAGTGTATGATGATCAACGTCACTAGATATTCTTGACCCTGTTTTCTGCTCTGAAATGTGTCACTCTGGCAGAAAAGTAGCATTACATCAGGAGGGTGGGGAAGGCATTATTGTATTGTTCAAAACAAACATTATGGGTTTGAAAAATAGTCGAAAGAAGAAGAAGGATCAAGGAGACCCAAGAACAAATTATTTTACGTTACAGGTAATATATATGTATGTCATATATGACATTATATATATTTACATTATGATTATATTTATGTACACCCTATGTTATATTTTTAAATTTTTTTAATGTTTACTCCTTTTTGAGAGACTGAGACACAAACTGTGAGCTGGGGATGGGCACAGAGAGAGACGGAGACACAAAACCCGGAGCAGGCTCCAGGCCAGGAGCACAGAGTCTGACCCGGGGCTCGAACCCACAAACTGTGAGACCATGACCTGAGTTGAAGTCAGATGCTTAATCGACTGAGCACCCAGGTGCCCCCCCTTTTTTTAAATTTTTTAATGCTTATTTAGTTTTGAAAGAGAGCGTGAATGGGGGGGCACAGAGAGAGATGAAGACACAGAATCGGAAGCAGACTCCAGGCTCCGAGCTGTCGGCACAGAGCCGGATGCGGGGCTCAAACTCAAGGACGGCGAGATCATGACCTGAGTGGAAGTTGGATGTTTCACACCCTGAGCCAACCAGGCGCCCCAACTGTATCATTATATTCAAGTCTATTTCCCAACTGCTGCACCAAATGGATTTACAGAACTACTCTGTGTCCTTGTGACTCACAAAATACCTAATAAAACATTCACAGGGATAATGTGTTCAGGACTAAACAGACTATAAACAAACCATCTCAACACTCAAGTTTATTATTAATCCATAGGATCATCCTGGTCATCAGGATGTTCAATATACTCCTCAACTGAGTTCCACAGAATCCTGAACTTCCTAATTCCTGCCTCATCTATGAACTAGGGAAGTCACAGTTCCAGGACTTAGGGAAGTCACAGTTCCAGGACTGCGGGGAGTGGAATTTTCGTCGGCCGGCATTTGTCATGGAAGGCAGCCCTCCTGGGAATAAAATCAACGCATGTCTACCGTCGGTTCGCCAAGACCGTATCAGACTCCTAGGAAAATCCCCTGCATGAAACCAGAGAACGGTCTGTCAACATTGTCCCGAAAATGTGATGAAACTGCCCCAGGCTGAAATGTTCCAGTCCCAAAGAGCCTTAATGCACTATGTGCAATCCTTATTAGGCAGCTGTTTTTCTTTGTCGTGGTGGAAAGGCAACGGATGCCTATCTATTTTGTACGCCTTGGAAAGGCCTGTTCATCAAGGACTCGCACTTCGCAGCAGACCTAGATGAAAGCACCAAAGCTCGAATCACATGTCCCTGTGTTTTCCACTGCAGCCTGCACCCCTCGGGAACAGCGATGACTCCAAATTAAGCCCTACGGAGCTTTCCGTTCTGAGAATGCCTGAGAAGGAAAATCCCCCGTCATTAGCTTTTCATCCAGCCACGCCGTCCTCCGGAGACAGGACGGGAAGTTCCAACCACGCATCAAGGCCACCCCAAACCGTGACTGCAAAGCTCATGATGGCTGGGAGAGGCCGTTAGGCAGCCTCCTGCACAAACAAGCCGACAACGTTGGGCGCTTTCAAATGCAGATTGAGGTGAACTGCCTACGGCCACAAAAAGAAGAAGTCCTCTAGACTCAGAAGTCCTCCCTCTCCTCTCCTGAGGGTGCATTTTCTATAATGCTCCCTGTGGGTTTCATTATGTGAGCAGTGACTTGTCTACGGCGTGGAGCCCGATGCCAGACCTATGACTGGTCCCCTCCTTGGAAGCAGGGCAGGCTGGTTACGTTAAAACAGAAGCCTCGTGCACGGCGGCGAACCGAAATGATGGCCACCCAGCTGCATCAGGCTTCTGTTCCAAACATCTTCCCGTGGGAGAAGGCACACGAGCAGATCCCAGACTCCATGCCCTGCTTATAAAGCAGTGAGCCTCCAGATTGGAAAAAGGAGACAAAAATGAGAAATGTGAATCATCGCTGAGCTCTAAGTGCTGAGGACAAACGTGCATACGTCAAATACCTTTGGTGAAATAACAGTAACCTATACAAGATAAAAACAGCAGTCAGTCATTTCCTGATCTACAATCTTGTTCCAAATTTGCATGTTAATAACAAAAGGGAGACAGTGTTCATCTTTACTAATCAAAAATCATCTTTGGGGGAAAAAACAACCTGGCATTTTTTTCATGGCAGGACGTGGGGGGGGCGGTGAATTTGGAAATCAAGTTTGTTGGGAACAAGAGTCTCCTAAAAAACACGACCTTCACAATCTTGGAGAATCCAGGAATCCTAAGAAGTTTGTTACCGAAAGAGTAAAGATATGGAAATCATGTGGTCAGCTGTAAAGAGAAGCTTAAAGCCATTTGTGGTCTAAATTGTGGGAAATGTCTGGAGGCTGTGACACTCAAACTGACGAGAAAAATGGTAGATAACAAATGTTTGAGCAATATCGTCATAAATACGACCTCAGCAGGGCTTGAATTGACAGCTGAGCCATGAAAACACATAAGCATTTACTCAAAATGTATTAAAACATTTCCTTCTCAAAATTAAGTGGTGGGGGGGTGGGGCGTGGCCAGGGACAGGTCCAGACTTTGATGATTTAATTAACAACTTCAACCACAGATCATGAAAGCATTCTACCCGTTTCCCCGTCTTTGGGATCCATCCTATTTCTGTTCTCCAGATAGAGAAAAAGATCCCGGGGCCTCAGTGGGCCTCCACCATGCATCGGAACCACAGGTCTGACGTTTTGGATCCCATTCTGCAGGGCCACTTGAGATGCTCGCTCCAGAACAGAGCAGGCTTCCAGTGAGCAATAGACGGGAGGATTAGTTTCAGAGCGGCTTATGCAAGGTGAATCCGAAAGCTTAGCCTCTCTCATGAATACCTAATTCAGGAAATACACTCGGCATGTGGCTCTTTTAGGAACAAACAATTATTACAAAATCCTCAACGCCCAACGCGGGCCATTGTGTGCACTCCAAATGGGCTTGAAATCGCTGCTTTGCCCTCCGGTTCATTTCAAATAGACTTTTACAAAGAAACCTATGCTGACTACCCAAGTCGTCAGACACCGTTGCTAGGCTGGATTCCACCGGGCTGCAAAGACATCAGTGACATACGCAGCAGAAGGCAATGATGATTTCGGATACTCACCATTACGCGGTCCTTCTGAGAAGATGCATTTAAAAGCGTGTCCACGGACATACAGTCGATGCCTTTCCCATCTCACCACATTTTTCCCTATTAACATAAAAACAAGAAAGAGATATATGGCTCCACTCAGTAAGAGACCTGCTGCCCCTGCTGTAAAGCCAATGTGATATCACTCACATGACCTGTCTTTGGGGCTGTTACAACAACCAGCTGCTCGTGAATAAGTTCCTCAATAAGTCAAGCTAGTAAGCATGACGGGGCATCGACACAGGCGTGGCTCAATACAGATTCCCGGGGCAGCACCCCGGTCCTCGCGCAGCCTGCCGATTTAGAATCAACAGAGATGGACTGAGGTCCCCAGTGCCCATTACGTCCGCGTGGGCTCTGTTCTATCTCAGCGGATGACGACAGTCCAAGCAGTGCGTGTCTACGTGACTGACTCAAATCAAGAATCTCTCAATCCTTGCAAAACTCCATCTGTGGAAAGAGCCAATGTTTTTGAAGTTGTTTCTTTGCGGGAGCCAAGTTTCAGCCCCGCATGGAGCGTTCTTCCCGGACCGCAACGGGTCAGGATGGGAAGGACCCAACACAGCCCTGCCTCCTTGGCTCCTCTGTGACAAACCTAGTGTCTATTTGAGCAGCAATCACCTCAGGATCACTTAGCATGGCTATTCTCAACTCAACATGGAATCTTCTCTTTAAAGGGTTGATTTTCCCACCACACGGCTCCTTCAACTGAATAAGTGAGGACCGCAACAGGGCGGGGGTCCCTTGCAGCTGTGGGACAGGACACCGGGCTGCCACGGACGTTCACCATTTTCTATCTCTAGAAAAGAGAGTGAGGGGAAAAAGGGAATATGTCGTTTCATGCACTTCTCAGATTACCCCAACGCTGGAAGAATGTTAGTACCTAGCAGATGAGGTCTCTACGTTTCAAAGGAAACAAGCCAGCATGTTATTAAACTGTGGGAAGGCAGGGTCCTAGTTTAATTATGCTCTGATTACCCATAATAACTAACCCATCTAGTTATTAACATGTGTTTCACAAATACTGTTGATTAAAATATATTTGTGAGAATAAATTTGCATGTAACAACAATCCTAACTGCACTCAGCAGACCTGACCCTTCCGTAGCCTTACGAGGTAGCTATTATCACATCTGTTTACAGTTAAGAAAAACCGATGGGCGCCTGGGTGGCTCAGTCGGTTGAATGTCTGACTTCGGCTCACACCAGGATCCCATGCTTCATGAGTTCAAGCCCCGCATTGGACTATGTGCTGACAGTTCAGAGCCTGGAGCTGCTTCCGATTCTGTGTCTCCCTCTCCCCACGCACCCCTTCCCCACGTGCACTCTTTCTCTCAAAAATACATAAACGTTAAAAAAATTTTTTTAAAAAGGGGAAACCTCCATATTGATATGCTAAGTCACACAGCTCACAAGCTGGGGGGCAAACGGAGTCTACCTGGACGTCAGAGGCCACACACTTTACAATATCAAGTCGCCTCTTCAACAAATGAATCAAAGAGTAGGTACCCCATAGAGAGTGGGTCAACACTGCACACAGCGACTGCTGTATATCCAGACTCGTTTTATTGTCTCCACAAGCATGGAAGGGAAGGAGGACCATCACCATCATTCGTGGAAAAAAATGATTTAGAGGAATCTTAGCCAATTAGCCCAGGAGCATGGAGCTGTAGACGGCAGGGGTGGACTCGAAGCAGGTAGGGAGCCTCCCGTCGACCTTGCTACCCAAGTCAGGGGGGCACAATGAACATCTTTTCTCTCCCACATCCTCACTCCACACTCTGGGAATCTACACCCCAAATGGTTTCCCCTGGTGAAAAGGAGACTCTGTGATATCAGTACCCAAGCCAACCTCATGACACATAGGTGATGCAGACGTTCAGTAGACACTCACCGAATACCAGCCTTTTGCACATTGTATGGTTCATGCACAACGTGGAAATTGGCTTTATTTCTATCTGACCTGATCAGAGGTCCCATCGAGGTTACCCACTCCACGCAAGTCTTAAATACACAATTACAAAGTTAACTCTCTCTGTGTGTGCTTCTGGAAAGTTCTACAAACATTAATATCAATTATGGCTGACGGGTCATACATATTTTTTTTTGTAATGCAGTAGAGAAAAATATTCTTTAATTCCTTAAGAATGTAACCTTATTTTAAGGTTGAGTTTTTGTTCCTGGGTTTGCTTTATTTTGTCTGTGTTGTTTGTTTTAAATTTTCTTTAACATTTTATTAATTTTTGAGAGACAGACAGAGACAGTGTGATCAGGGGAAGGGCAGAGAGAGAGGGAGACACAGAATCTGAAGCAGGCTCCAGGCTCTGAGCTGTCAGCACAGAGCCTGATGCGGGGCTTGAATCCATGAACAGTGAGATCATGACCTGAGCCGAAGTTGGACGCCCCACCGACTGAGCCACCCAGACGCCCCTGCCGGTGTGTTTTTTAAGGTGCACAAGTGAGAAGGAATGATTCACCATATTGGCGTGTGTCCTATTTATTGTAAAATCTGATATTACTGTAATCTGATAGAACAAAATACATATTCTCATCATCTAGTGCTTCCTGTGTGGTCGAGTTGCCAATTTAGTCACTGGAAAGAATTCAGTTCACCCAGAGTCACTCTGCCTGGGAGGACCAGACACGAAGAAATGTGTCCCCGCCCTGTCACTGTCTCCCGTCCCTCTCTTATGGGGACCAACCTGCCATCCTCAGTATAGACTGGACTACCTTTCTGCTTTGCAAGGTCAAATATCTTTCCGTTCTTCTCCGAGGATAACCCGTTAGGTGTGAACTCACAACATGACATACTCCCAGACTGGTTTTTGTAGAGAAACTCCCCAACCCTGAGGAGCCAGAGACACAGGTAGGGGCCCATGATGACACTCATACTACTTAGGACTCTTTGGGGCCAACTGTTGAAATCAAGGGGGAACACAGATCATCAACACGCCTGCATTCCAATGCTCCTTTGTTTTTCTCCTTCGTTTTCCATGGTACAGTTGACCATAGGGCATGATGTGGTAAGCCTTACTTTGCGTATCTAAAGCTAAATGATAAGGTAAGGTCAGGTCCCGGGGGCCCTGGGGGACTCAGGTAGTTAAGCATCTGACTTCAGCTCAGGTCATGATCTCACGGTTCCTGAGTTCAAGCCCCGCGTCGGGCTCTGTGCTGACAGTGTGGAGCCTGTTTATGATTCTCTCCCTCCCTCCCTCTCTCTGATCCTCTCCTGATCATATTCTCTCTGGATCTCTCTCAAAATAATATATATATATATATATAAAATAAACTTAATAAATATATATAGAAAGTATATATATAGTCATGTACCTTATAGCATATCTCAAAAGTTAAAGAATAAATTCTCCAGAATTTAAGAATTCTCTCAAAATAAACTTTATATATAAAACAAACTTAATATATATATATAAAATATATATATAGTCATGTGCCTTATAGCATATCTCAAAAGTTAAAGAATAAATTCTCCAGATTAAAACCCTTCTTTTTTTAAGATTAAAATACTTCTCCATTTTACTATTACATGTGGACTGGATGGCTTATGATCAATGGTCTTAAAGACTCATAAATATGATTACAAATAGCTAATAATTTTGAAATCACATGAAACCACGTTTTATAACCTAGGTTTTAACACAAAACTATATCCGATATACTTATCATTTGTAAAAAAACTTACACTGTACTTCATATGCACTCATGGATATAGAAAAGAAACTTGTTTGTTTTTTTTCTTTTTTGAGTAATCTCTACAACAAACTTGGGGCTTGAACCCATGACCCCAAGATCCCGAGTCACATGCTCTTCCGACGGAGCCAGCCAGGTGCCTGTAGAGAATCATTTAAAGACACATGTGGCCAGTGATGATAGTTTTCAAGTAGTCCACATGGATTAAGAAGAGAAGGCACTCATTTGCAACAACATGGATGGAACCGGAGGGCATGAAGCTAAATAAAATAAGTCAATCAGAGAAAGGCAGATACCATATGTTTTCACTCGTATGTGGAACCTGAGAAACTGAACAAAAGACCACGGGGGAAGGGAATGGGAAAAAATAGTTCCCAACAGGGAGGGAGGGAGGCAAACCGTAAGACACTCTTAAATACAGAGAAACTGAGGGTTGAATGGGGGCGGGGGGGGCAAGTGGGTGATGGGCATTGCGGAGGGCACTTGTTGGGATGAGCACTGGGTGTTTTATGGAAGCGATGAACCACGGGAATCCACCCCAACAGCAACAGCACACGGAACACACTGTATGTTAGCCAACTTGACAATAAACTATCTATATAGAAATAAGTAAATAAATAAAACTTGGTAAGTAGAAAAGAAAGGAGGCACTGATTAAAGCCATATTTATGAGTTCCTACTATATTAGTTAATTATCCTTAATATGTAAATATAATAAATAATGTGATATAATTTATAATATTTAAATAATTTCCTAATACAATTTGGAATAGGTAAATGTATCACTTTCATATTCTATCATCAAATCATTCTATCATTTTAATAGAATCTCAGCATACAGAGAGCCCATTAGCCAAAGCATACAGACCTTTCGAGCGAAAGAGTATCAGGTACGGACAGAAGAATGATACATTCCACACTAGGATGATGTTTCAAGGAGGCCTCTATGTATACTTTCATCTTTACAGCTGAAGATCTGGGGGGTCATGAAGACCTTCAAAGCCATTCCAATTCACCCCGGGCAGGAGGTCAAAAGAATACCTAGAAAATAAGACAGAAAGATATAAACACCTTCTCAACAGAAGGCATTCATATACCTCTGACCTTCCAAGACGGCACTGATGGGATTTTATTCCTTCGTATCTAGATGACGGGCAATAAATATCATCTAGGGATCCTGTCCTTGCGTTCTTCAAGTGTTTGTTGAGTGCAAACCACGAATGACACAGGAGGTCAGAAGAGGAATTCCAAAGATGCACAGGACGGTCCTCAGTGATCTTGCCTTTTCATGACGGGGAAGGGGGGGAGTGGGTCCTCAGAGCACGGACTCATAAATAATGGCCGAACCTCGTGAATCGGTCATTAAGGAACAGAAAGAGCCAGGTTCAGCAGCGGTGACGGCCCTGAGAATTAAGAGACCTTGAGAGACGAGGGCGAGAATGGCCATATTTGTCAGAGTCCAGCCTGTGGGAGGCCGGAGGAGCAAGGTGCACCGGGGCCCGTGGGTCTACACAAGGACACGGCTCGGGGCACCCCCGGGTCCACAGCACCACTGCGAAGTCTGTGTGGTACGCCTGCACCCACATGTACAAAAACAGGACACCGTGAACTTACTGGTAAAACCTAAAGGTATTTCAGAGGTAGTTTTAAAAATGTTTTTAAGTTTATTTATTTATTTTGAGAGAGACAGAAAGAGCGTGAGCGGGGGAGGGGCAGAGAGAGAGAAGGACAGAGAGAGAGAATGGTAACCAGCCTTCCCCCTGTCGGCGCAGAGCCCGACTCGGGGCTCGAACTCACAAAACCGCAAGATCGTGACCTGAGCCAAAATCAAGAGTCATATGCTTAACTGACTAAGCCACTCAGGGTCCCTTAAAAATTTTGTTTTAAATCCTACACTTATTCATCCTTTATTTAATTTTCTTTTGAGTCGCAGTGACCTGTTGAATTTCTGAAGGAAAAATGAGGGTAGATTTCTTGGGTAGCATAAAAAAAATAAAAGCATGCTCACAGAAGAAGAAAATGTCTGCCTAGGTTTCAGGGGCTCAATGTGGATATTTCTAGATGTGTACATAAATGTTCAAATTAATGTAAGTGACCTCATTTATCTAACCCAAATTTTATCTCCCATCCCTCAAACAGAACAATCTTCCAAATTATATCCATTTTTGTAAAGACGCATATTTAATAAAACATCTGTTTCTGCCTTGGATTTGCTCCCAGTTTTATACAATATTCAAATTGTTTGCATTTTTAGCGTTCTGAAAGTCTAGTAAAAAACAACAAAGAGGAAAACTTGTCTTCCGATTCTAAAAAGCGTAACTTAAAACACATATAATCGATTTTACACAGGTTTACTTCTGCTGAGTCAATCCACAATTCCGATGAACTCTCAAGGAATCCATTTCCTGCGCACATTGCTAATTTTGACCCAAACCTTCACAACAAAATTTAAAAAGTCTTCAACTCCTCTATCCGCCAAGCAGCAGGGACAGCAGAGCACGGCAGATTTATAGCTTTCATGTAAGACCTTAACAGATTAAGCTCCAAAATCCTTTACATTCGTAAAATTTATCACTCTTAATTTTCAAGGCATGGACTAGAAATGGGAAATCTGAAGCCTTTCTCTGACACTGTCTTTAAAAAAATACAGGAAAACAATTATGGGAAGTCTAAGGACATGCATAATGGCAAATTTATATATATATATATATATACATATATATATATATATATACGCACACACATATATATAAGCATCTAAAAATAAATCACAGAAACATGAGGTATAAACCACACATTTTCAGTAAATCATGCTAGTTTACAAGCTCTGTAATTGAGGTACAACCATTTGCCCTTAGGTAGGAGACTAACTTCCTTCTACAACAAATAGGTTAAATGATCAAACATGTTCTTGGGGCGCCTGGATGGCTCAGTTGGCTAAGCATCCAACTCTTAGTTTAGGCTCAGGTCCTGATCTCACAGTCCGTGAGTTTGATGCCTACATCAGGCTCTGCGCTGACAGTGCGGGGAGCCTGCTTGAGATCTCACTCCCTCTCTCTCTACCCCTCCCCCAAAACAAATAAAAATAAAGTCTAAGAAAAGCAAAATGTTCAGCGCACCTGGGTGGCTCAATTGGTTAAGCATCTGATTTCGGCGCAAGTCATGATCTCCTGCTCTGTGGATTCCAGCCCCGTGTTGGGCTCTGGGCTGACAGCTCAGAGCCTGGAGCCTGCTTCGGATTCTGTGTCTCCGTCTCCCTCTGCCCCTCCCCCACTTGTGCTCCGTCTCTCAAAAATGAATAAACATAAAAACAAATTTTTTAAAGAAACAAATTGTTCTCTCATACGGTCTCTGGCTTGACTACATACTGCGTAAGAACTCATGACGACTGTCCATGCTGGTCTTAAACGTGCCACCTTTGATTTTATCATCCATTCAGTGCATATCCAGAGTGTCCACTCATTTCTTCAACAAACACCCAATGCGTGTCTCATCTGAGTGGAACTCACTGAAACGCGCATGTTTAAGGGAAGAGGAACACTTTAAAACACACCTAAGTGGGCAAAAAATAAAAATGCCTTCCGATTTGAGGGAGCACCAAGAAGGAAGTCACCAGTGGGCTAAAGACGCAGACCACAGAGCACGTGACCCACTTTAAGTGGGAAGATGCTCCAGACACGGGAAGTGCTCCAGGCCGTCTTCCCACTTGGCACCCTCTGAGTTGGATCACAAAATGAAAAGCCAACTGGCAAACTGGCGGGGTGGTAATCAGAGAATGCTGTGTAAAACCAAATAGGTCAGTCAAAGGAATTTTGGGTTTACTCTAAGCATAACACGAAGGCATCCTATGTGAGACATTCTAGACTAAGAAGGAAGAACAAAAGGTCAGTCATGAATAATACAAAGAGCCTGCCTTGGGATGTGCCTGTATTTCAAGCGACGTGACATGCTTCATTAACTTCCTCATCTTGCAAACACCTCTCGATGCAGGGACTCTGCACATGATCCTCTCACAGATGAGAAAACCGGAATGTGAAAAAGTCAACGTCTCAGAGCCAGGAAGCATCAGGGGGCCGGGCTCCTTTGGCAGAAATTGAGGAGGACCAGACACAAGAGAGCCTAATGCATGGCAGAGTTAGAGAAGAAAGTGAAGACGGCAAAATCCAAGCTTTGTGCGATGGATAAGGTATGGCTATGTCTGAAACACATCGGGCTCCGCCTCTGGGTCCTGGCACAGAGCTCCTAAAACCCCTGGAATTCCTCCATCACTAGGAACATCTTTGTTCTAATGTTGGATCTCTGACCCTGGTTCCTCACACCGCTTGGTGGGCGCCAACAGAGCTTCAAAACGCGGGCTGGTCCCCAGGAAAATCACGTCATGGTTGGAAGCTTGGAATTTCCAGCCCCTCTCCATGCTCTGGGAAGAGGAGTGGACTGGAGACGGAGTTAAAGATTGGTCATACATACGCAGTGAATCCCCCATACACTCTGAAAACTACAGAGTTCAGGGAGCTTCTGGGTTGGTGCGTACATGCACGGCTGGGAGTGCGGTGCAGCCCCAACTCCATGAAGACGGAACCTCTTGCAGACCTGCTCCTGTATATCTCTTCATCGGGCCATTCGTCGGTATCCTTTATCACCTCCTTTATTATAAAATAAACTGGAAGACCGTAAGGAAATGTTTCTCCAAATTTTGTGAGCTGTTCCAGTAAACAATGCAATCTAAGGAGGGAATTCTGGGAACCTCTGATTCGTAGCCAAGTTGGACGAAAGCTGTGGGTGACCTTGACCTACTGCTTGCAAGTGACATCTGCACTGGAGACAAGGCCTGTGGGATCTGCGGTCACGCCAGATTGTGTCAGATTGAACTGAATTGTGGGACACACACTCCTGGTGTCACAGACAATGGCTCAGCGTTGGGGGGGGGGACCCCATACATTTGACAAGACAAAGTACAGAGTGTATGAGTAGAGGGGAGACACAGGAGTGTTTTCCCCAACCAGTGCGGTAGAGGGGAACACACATGTCCCCCGGGTTGAAGGAGGACATGACAGGGACAGCAAGAAAGCAAGGCACAGGTGCAGTGAATCCCAGCAATGATGAGCCTGGACGGAACATTACAGACCAGGGCGGAGGGGCCATGAGGTGAACCTGGCCGGGACAGGGGATGGCTTGCGGATGGCTTCTGGACAGGACAGTCCTCTGATGAGACCTATTATTTAGGAAGGTGGAGCAGGAAGAGGTTCAGAAATAGATGGAAGAGTGTGAGCAGCCACAGGACGCTAGTAAGATCCCAAAACTAAAGAGAGAACACAGCCGTGGAGCGTGGAGGTGCATCGCAGCCAGACAGGCAAGGAGACCGTGGCGTGGTTTATACCGGGCAGCCTGGAGAGAGGAGATGCAAGGTGCAGGACGAGGGACAGACTGTAGAACATGCCACTCACGGGAAAACAAAATGCAGGGAACAGAGCAAGCTTGGCAAGAATGATGATGGGCTGAATTTGGACACAGTAAACCGGGCTTTTGGCAGGATGCACAAAGTTGTCCCAAAAGAGAAAAGTGTGAGAGCAAGATGAAGCTTGAGAGTGACGTCAGAGCAGAGAGTGGAGACGCGGGGGTGTCCCAGGTGGAAGCCGTGGGTACGTCACGAGCAGATGCAAAGCTACGTGGAACAGTCTGGAAGCCTGGGGTTTAGGAGCAAGGGCAGTAGCTAACGAAGCAAGAAGAGAAGATGCAGAAAGTGCTGAGAAGATCCAGGAAAGTTCACTAAAGGAACAGAAAGGCAGTAGGAGAACCATGGGGAGAGTATTTATGCATTGGAGAAAGGATAACGCCCCTCAGAGAAGGGGCACGAACACGTCAGAGTCTCCAGAGAAAGTCCCAGGAGGACGCTGGCTCTGGTGAAGGTCACCCCCGTGATGGCCACCTGGGGAAGCCACGGAGTTCAGGCGTGTGATCGGATAAGACAGCAGAAGAGACGTCAGAAGAAACAAAGCCATGTTTCTTATGAAGAGTTCTTCCTCTCCAGGTACCGTGTGTCGGGACATATAAGTAGGTACTGCATGACGATGAGCATGGCGGAGAAGGTCTTCATAATGTACATGGCGGGCCAGGTTCAGAAAGACAGACGCTCCATACCAGAGAACGTGGAGGACGGCCAAGTACGCCTTGTAAAGTCCATCCATTACCTGATAATCACCAGAAAAGAGGCTGCTCTCTGCCCGTCTCACCGATCTCTGCACCATGTGGCCATGTTGACCTGTCCCAAGTTAACGAAGCCTCTCTCTTCCCTCAATTAAAGGACCTGACGCACAACCCCAGCCTGTCATAGCAACTCCATAGCTTTGTACTCTGTGCAATAGGTAGCAACGCTGGGCCATGCTTTCATTTCCCCAGTGTCTACCACCACCAGATCTCCATCACACTAGCAGCCTCATGCCCTCAACCTCTATCTTGGCCGCTACCTGCCTGCATCTTATCTGCCCTCTTAAAACTGACATTCCGTAGAGGATTCACTTCAGCAACACCAGGAGCAGAAGTCCTCCACAGCCAACAGAATCACATCTACTGGCTTTCCAACTGGGTCCCACCACCTGGAATCCTATCATTTCCATTATTTTTTTTATATTTTTAATGTTTATTTATTGTTGACACAGAGAGACAGAGGTTGAGTGGTGGAAGGGGTGCAGAGAGAGAGAGAGAGAGAGAGGGGGAAACAGAGAGTCCAAGGCAGGCTCCAGCTCTGAGCTGTCAGCACAGAGCCCGACACAGGGCTCGAACTCATGGACTTTGAGATCATGACCTGAGCTGAAGTCGGATGCTGAACGGACTCAGCCATCCTGGTGCCAACGATTTCAATCTGCACCTGAAATGACACTCAACCCATTCATTCAAGGGCATCTCTGAAATGTCACATGATGTCACATGCATCCTTTGAAAAGTGCCTTTATCCATCCAACACTTCCTGCATGTATGTATTTACTCTCTTTTCCACTCTTCAGACAGAACCCCATCAATCCTGAGTCCCACATCATAAGCACCCTCTTTTGTAAAAATTTCGGTGACAATCTAGCTCCCAAAACAGCCGTCAGGGATCCTTGCTCCCTGTATGAACACCCTCTTGCTGTCCGCATCCAAATGGTGCCAGGTTTGAACAGTGTGACCAACAGCAGGTGGAACTGAGGATGAGCCGCCTCCATGATCAACATAGAAAAGACAATGGCTCTCATCATAGGGTCCCTCCCTGTCATGGGCTCGTTCTCCTCCCCAACTTCAGGCAGCCAGCAGCCAATGTTGTGTGACTAGCCCTAGGGAATGGCCCATGTGGCAAAGAACAAAGCCACCTGCTGACAAACACATGAGTGACATTCTCCAATGCCATCTTGGAACTTCTGGCCCGGTATCCCAACAGACCCTGAGCCAGAAGGACTGAGCTGTGGGGCTCTTCAATGTGGGACTTCCAGAAGATCTAGGAGGTAATCAATAGTAAATCGTTGCAGTTTTAAGCTGTGTTTAGGATAATGTAGATTCACTGATTGTTTTGTCTTCTCCACTAGGATGATTTCACCAGGGTCACGGGGTGAATCCTATGTACGTTTCTGTGTCTTGCATTCATTATCTAGCCTACTGGCCATTGTGCATATGTGGTTATCGAATGAATGACTGAATGAATGAATGAAGATCTGTTCCTGGCTTTACAGTCTCTGAAGGCAAAATAGATGCACGCAGCCTGGAATTACAAGACCTTCGTTTGAGAGAGAATGTGCCTTTGGATCCCCGAAATGGGAAACCACCAGCTGCCTTCGAGTGTTTTTGAAATATGAGCCAAGCCCTTGGAAGTGTAGGGAAATAACAGTGAGATTTTATGGTGGTTATTATTAATCTTTACATCCTGCACAGGCCACAGCACATGGTAAACACCCAATAAATACACACTAGACTGAACTCACCAGGAACCTGAAAACAAAGGCAACGTGTCGATCCGTAGGGCAAGACTCAATGTCAAGAGCAAATCGCCAGACCCAGAGGTGCTGAAGCCACCGTCCACACAGGAGGAACCAAAACAGTACGGGAGGGTCAAAAACCAAACAGGCTACTTGTCGAACCTGAAAAAACGCAAGTGCTGTGGTTTTCAGAGTGTGATCCTCCTAAGCCAGAAGCGGCAAGTTCACGAGGGTCCCCTCTTCAATCTGCTGACTCAGAACCTCTACCGGGTGGTAGAGGACGTGGCTACTCAGGTTTGAGAACCACTGACCTGGACGATGCTCTTCAAAAGCAATTTAGACTTAGGGTTCAGTGCCTTCCTCCACTGACAATCTTCCCAACAGTATTCTTCTGCGAAGGACAGAAATAAAATGCATGGGAATCACCTGTGAGGCACGGATGCATGAACACAGCCCCGAGGTAAACCAAGAGTTCAGAAGCCAACTCTGTCCCTGAGTCACAGCCCAGGGTTCTTAGAGCACCAGTCAGGCTCCAGAATCGGTGTCTCTCCCACTATTTCTTCTGGTTGTTTCAAGCCCCCTCTCAAAATGGAAGATCGCATTTCCTTTGGAAGACCTCCCATGAACCCAACCTTAAGGGACATCCCCTAGTAGGAACCGCCATGTCCTCATGGCCCCTAGACACTGGCGGTGTGGCTCTTGTTAAAGTGACGATGTCACATACACTTCTGTCTTCACTGTGTGCCTTTATCCGCCACCAGACCACACATTCCATGAGCAACCTGACAGGCCTTCCTTCCCCAAGGGAAAGCCAACAGATATTCATTCCTCAAGGAATGAAATATATGGTAACAGTTCACAAGGTTCTGACAATGATGCCAATTGGGAGATTAAAGATTTCCCCATTCCATTTTGTAAAGGTAGGGAACAATTTTTTCGGGGGAGGGCGGGCGGTGGAAGGCACGTATAATTAGACTGTGTGATCCCTAGTCCAAAGACGCTCGGAAAACACAAAAGGGTGTGCTTTGCCTCTACTGTTTATATTCCATGATGAGAAGCCAAAAATTTGCTGAAGAAAACCCGTGTTGGAGTCGAGATTTCCCAGAAGCCAGACACAGCAGCCAGCCAGAGGCAGAGACAGAATGTGACGAATCATGCCCACGTCCCAAGCTAAATTTTAGTGCCATTTAGACTTTCTACCCAAAATGCCGCACTGTGCTTTTTATGATCTCGCCAGACTCCTGATAATCCAGACTGCGTTCAGTATGTCAATACCTCTGGATCTGCTCCCAATTTCACAATATCTATTTGCATAGTCCGTCTTCTCCACTGCTGTCTGCCATTTAAGCAGGTCACAATGAAGTTTATTCAGAAAATACACGGAGCGTGTGTATCACTAATCACGGTTTAAAATGAGCCGTATTCAAGTCAAGAGTCTTAATTACAATGATCATGGATCTGGAATCATGCAGAATTAGCTGGGAAGGACCTGGGGATCCGTCCAACCCACTCATTTTACAGTCGAGGGGAGCCCCACCTCCTGCCTCCGAAGGGCTGTAATTAAATAGGGGACCGTCACCCCTCCCCAGAAGGCGTTGGGGCAGTGATATGATGCAGTGGCTTTTCTAATAAGCTGACGACACACAGGTGACCATGGAGGACAAGTGTCTTCCCCCACCACCGCCAGAATGTGTCAGAGAAGCGGGGGGAGACGGGGTCAGTGCTCGGACCCTCATCAGGCTCTACCCCGGATGGCTGCGCCCTGGCTAGTCCCACACACAGCCCTGAGTCTGGGCGGGATTCCTGGCACCGCAGCCACAAAGTACAAGCTTGCTGGTTTCATTTATTCCCTCATCAAGGTTCCGGATGCCAAAATTCCAGAACCAAAGCATTAGCAGGTCTACACTGCTCTGAACGACCCAAAGACGAGGGTCCTGCCTCTTCCACATTCAGGTGGCTGCTGGCAATATGTGGGAGTCCCTTGGCTGGTGGGTGCCTTGCTCCAATCTCTGCCCTTTGTCCCATGGCTGTCTTCTCCCTGTTTGTCTGTCTGAGTCTCCACTTTGTCTTCCCACTGTGTGACTGTGTGTGCACACAGCGTGTTCCCCTCTGAGACGGGAAGCTGTCCCGCTGGATCATGACCAGTATGATCAGGACGTGGCTGATCTCCTCTTTTTCTGTTTTAATTTTTTTAATGTTTCTTCATTTTTGAGACAGAAAGACAGAATGTGAGGAGGTGAGGGGCGGAGAGAGAGGGAGACACAGACTGTGAAGCAGGCTCCAGGCTCTGAGTTGTCAGCACAGAGCCCGACGTGGGGCTCGAACCCACAAACCATGAGATCATGACCTGAGTCAAAGTTGGACGCTCAACCGACTGAGCCACCCAGGCGCCCCATGAATGATCTCCCCTTAACTACATCTGTAAAAGATTCTCATTCCAAATTAGGTCACCTTCAAAGATGCTGAGTGTTAGGACCTCATTATATTGGTTTAGGGGACACAATTCAACCCACAACATTTGGTTTATTTGCAAAATGATACGTTTGGGTCCACGGTGTTTTTCTTTGAATTTCTAGTGTTAAACCCAGACACAAAGCAAAGGAGAAAACTGCAGGCTGTCTCTCTCACACACACACACACACAAACACACACACGTAATGCAAACACATTGGAATTTGGAACTGTGGAAACAGACCCTTGGGGTGACTTTCAACCAGGTTTTTTATCATCACAGAAAAACTACCTCGGGGACCGTGTGCGCAAGCAGGCGGAGGAATGAGGCCAGGATGTGTGCGCTCTGCATAAATCACATTCGCAAATGCATCCGCTAGAAATGTAAAGGTCCAATCGCAACCCAATGTTAGCTGGGAGGAATTTGCATACATACACCAAACCCTGTATGAAATAACTGCATAATAAATGAGTTTCCCTTTTCTCCTGTATCTTGCTGGACCCCTGGCTTATTTGCTTCTTTCCTCATGAAACAAAATGCTTCCTTTCAATCTGCGGCATGAGTTAGTCTGAATAGTTTACACATGGCATCAGCCTTTCAAAGATATCACCAAAGTTTTAACCATGGAGACAAGGAAAAGTGCAGACATGGATGAAGTATGAGATGAAGGCAATGAAATACTTATCACTGCAAACGTAAATACTGGAATATGTACTAAAAAGACCAGGACGCATACCCCCACGTGCCAACATTACGGAACTGAACTCTTGAAAACTAGCTGAATACCATTCAGTATTTGAGAAACTAGGTATGGTATGGACTTCAAATGAACCTTGTCGACACACTGATGTTTTATAACTATTGGTATAAAAGTAAATGGTTCAACCTGATATTTTATCATAAGAATGTAAAGACAGCTATGTCTTATAGAAATCAAAACCGATCATACAATATCCATTATGAAGCCATTTATGACAAATCTTACATCTGCATTCTTCGGGGTTGGTGATACGAATTCCGAATCTCTGAGGCCGATAACACCAGGTCTTCGAGATACACTTTTCCCTACAAATTCATCTTGTAATCACTCACAGACTATGACAACTTCTTATTTTGTTGGAGAATCTAATTTTAACCAATCAATGTAACGGCTCAGAAAATACACCACCATTTTCAACGAGTCTTAGGTTTAATTTTCCGCATGGCACTCTTTCTGTGTTTTCCACGGATGTTAATAAGTTCTAAATACCTGAGGGCACGCGCCCATTCGTGTGAATCTACGGAACTGTAAAGCATTCGGCACATCATGTTCAAATACCGGCTTCCCACCTACCGCGTTTCCATTTGCACGACGGCACTCCCCAATTCTACATCAGCTCACCGCTTCTGTTCTCTCCTCTGCTCTCCAAGATGCGTATCCAGGATTCTCTTTATCCCTTTTACTTTCTTCAAAGCCCTCACTTACAAACGTCAGTTTGATCCTCCTTTTTGATAAAGTGCTTTAGAATGGCTGCCCCCTAACATCAACCCATTTCTCGTTACCACTGATACAATTCATAACATCTATTCTTGTTATGAAAAAGCCTCGAGGAACACAAGGGTGTGGTTTCTCATTGTCCTGTTTGGCCCGTCTTTCTGGCCATGCCCAGCCCACCGAAGGGGCCACCCGAACCCCAAAGAGAACGAACGCCCTGTGTAAAATCTGGCATGGGCACACTTCATTTTATAACATAGGTCCTCACGTGGGAGGGATTTTAGCCCCCCTCGGGGACATCTGGCAAGATCTGGAGACCCCTGGGATGCTCACAGCTGGGGAGAGATGTGCATGTAGAGACTTGAGGCCAGATTTACAAGGAAGGATCAACAATGCAGGGGCGGTCACCCGCAACAGAGAATTATCCAGCGCCGGGATCAAGAGCACCAACGGCAGTCTACCTTCTTTGCAAGAAGGATGCGTTCCTACAACTTAGCGGTACATCGAATCACGTTTTACGTATCATACAAGACTTGTCACTTTGCAAAGTTCTCTAACGCATCCTGTTTGTAATCAATTCGAACGATCTTCTACTTATTAGAATGTACATTACAGGAGTCTGCATTTATTAAGTGCACAGACATGCTCAGGTACACATCCCAACGAGGGCGGCACTCCGTTGTCCTAGCCCAATCCTGCTTCACAAAGGTGGCGGAGTCATTCCTTTTACTTAGTTTTACAAGGTAAACACGGGAAGGATGAGGTCATTTTGGCCAGGAAGAGTGGAATGTGGTTCTCAGGGGCTGCATGGAGGGGCTGGTCCCAGGGTCCAAATGTCCAGTTAGAAGGTGAATGTTTATGCAAAGCTAACACACAATATTGTATTCATCGTGAACGAGAATGCATCGTAGGCTTGAAATCTGTTGAGACTAAATCTTAAATATCCATCCACCAGAAAGGAATGGTGACTATCTCACCAGATGGAGGCTTAGCTAGTGCTAACGTGGTGTTCATCCTGACCTAAAAGTATTTCAAATCAACAGGTACCCCTCACAGGGACACAGCGAATGAGGTCCTAAGAAAGGTGGTGGTGGGGAAATGGATAAAATAACCCAATCATGATAAGCAACCTTCTTCCTGAGTCCCTACGCTGCCTCACAGATGAGGCACAGAAGGGCCAATGCACAAGGAGGTGATGGGGTTGTCAACTGCTATCTGCTGGGTATTCCTCAAACGTTACAAAGAAAACTGCCGTATCGTCCAGCAATTTGAGCTCTGGGAATATATCTGAAGGGAATGAAAACACGAGTTTGGAAGACATCCGCAGCCCTGCCTTCACATCAATACTACAGCATTATTTACAAAAGCCGAGACACGGAAATAGCCTACGTGTCCATCAATGGGTGAACAGACAAACATATGGTGTATTTACACAACGGAGTATTATTCAGCCATAAAAACAACAAGGAAATCTTACCATCTGCAACGGCATGGGTGGAGCTGGGAGGCACACGCTAATGAAATAAGTCAGACAGGGAAAGGCAAATGAGTTGTGATCTCACGTCCCTGGGGAATCTAAAAACCAAAAGAAAATAAACCAAACTCACAGAAGAAGAGATGAGGCTTTGGTCACAAGAGGCAGGGCCGTGGGGGCGGGGGGGGGGGGAGGAGTGGTCAAAAGGCACCCCAGCTACAAGGTAAGGTCTGGGCATGTCATGGAAGGGATGGTGATCATGCTAACATCCTAGGGAAGCCGGAACACGTCTACGGAAGCTGAAAACACAGATCCTGAGTGGTCTCATCACAAGGAAAACATTTTTTCCCCTTAACTGTATCAGGAGGAGAAGACGGATGTTAACTAAACCTTTTGTGACAACCGGGATATTGGGACAATCATTTCACTACATACACACATCCCAGTTCCACACTGTGCACTGAAACTGACGCAATGATGTCTGTCAATTATTTGTTTTGCTTTCTTTTACTTTGTTTAACGTTTATTGATCTTTGAGAGACAGAAAGACAGATCATGAGCAGGGGAGAGGCAGAGAGAGAGGGAGAAGGAGACACAGAATCCGAAGCAGCTCCAGGCTCTGAGCTGTCAGCACAGAGCCTGACGCGGGGCTCGAACTCATGAACCGTGAGATCATGACCTGAGCCAAAACTGGACACTAAAGCGACCAACCCACCCAGGTGCCCCTGGCAATTATTTGTCAATAAAATGAGAGAAATAAATACAATGGGGCACACTTACATGACCGTACAAAGAATGGCCTGTGATAATTGTGTCCGTTAGGTGGCTGCAGTCAGGTCTTTGCTAATATACTACCCCTCACACGGACTTCAGCCAGACTGACATGATGTGGTTGACTGGGAGCTGCCAAAGGGGAAAAACTGGCCTTGGGGTAGGGGGTTGGGGGCACTTCCTCAGGCCACTGGAGCTTACCCTGAGGGAGCCGGTACCCTGAGGCTGTCTATTCTGGAGAACGCTCATCCACGTTCCTTTAAAACTGACTTACTCGAAATAAGCCAAGCAGAGAAGGACTGATACCATATGTTTGCACTCATAGGTCTAACAGGAGAACAGGAGAAACCTAATGGAGGACCAGGGGGAGGGGAAGAGGGAAAGAGAGTTGGGGAGAGAGAGGGACGCAAAACTTGAGAGACTACTGAATACTGAAAACGAACTGAGGGTTCAAGGGGGAGGGGGAGGGGGAAAAGAGGTGGAGGTGGTGATGGAGGAGGGCACTTGTGGGGAAGAGCACTGGGTGTTGTATGGAAACCAATTTGACAATAAACTATTAATGAAAAAGAATAATAAATAAAAATAAAAAGTCACAAAATTTAAAAAAAAAAACAACTCACTTACTACTACATTTTGCTGACGCCACAAACTAGTTTCCCGTAAGATACACAGAAATAGCAGCGTCTTCAACGAGACTTTGCAAAGAAGAGTAAAGTGGGGGCCAGATCGATGAAAAGCAATTCGAAACACAGACCAAGCTGCTGCCATGCACAGCCCTCGTGTGAGTTAACAAAATATTTTTAAAAAACTTCTTTTCTTTTACTTTTACAACTTGGAAGTTGATGGTATTGAGAAACGGATCATAGTTTTAGGTGTGGCCAAGACACAATGGCTAATGGTTGTTAAAAAAGAAGAGACTCCTAGGGCACCTGAGTGACTCTGTCGGTTTAGTGTCTGACTTCGGCTCAGGTCATGATCTCATGGTTCGTGGGTTCCAGCCCCACGTCGGGCTCTGTGCGGACAGCTCAGAGCCTGGAGCTGCTTCCGATTCTGTGTCTCCCTCTCTCTGCCCCTCCCCTGCTTGTGCTCACTCTCTCTCAAAAATAAACAAACATTAAAAAATGTTTAGAAAAGAGTCCTTATATTTTAGAACCATATACAGACATCTGTTTAGATGAATCACAGGTGAGGCTATCTAAGATTAGACTATGCAATCATAAGTTCTCGAGCTGGCTGATGGGTACATGACATCCACAATCCCGCTTCCCCCCCCCTTTTTTTTTTTGCAAGTACTTGAAATTTTCCATAGGAAAATATTCAGTCAGATTTCAAATACATACACAAGTTGTTTTTAAGTGTACATAGGAAAAGATGTTTGCAAATCAATATAATATAAATACAGAGAACAAAATAAATAATGTCTGTAACGTGAAGAATTTACATAAAAGGATTTGAAGATAAGTTACGAGAACTAAAACTGTATAAATATCCTAAAGATAAAATGATAATAGTTAACTAAGTTAAATTGTAACCTTCTGAGAGAATTAATCATAAAAAGTAATAGGTAAGAAGATTTGGAATAATCCTTAAGTGGCTTTTGCTATCATATTGTGGGAAGTGTAAGGGTCAAAATAACATATAGATAAATAAAGATTAGATGCACATAGAAATATACATATGGATACTATTCAGACAGCACAGAGGCAACAATATGATACATAGTTACAAACGTGATATGTTGTATACACATAAAACATACAAGTTGAAATGTCATCTACACCTATCATAATGAGATCAGGTATGATATACAGACAGACCATGTGGACAGATACAAATATACATATATTTATATACATACGTAGACACAGCCAATAAATATATGGATAGGTAACTGCCATCTGTTATGCAGAAATGATACAACTTCTTTCGCGCCTAACCACTGGCTTTGGAATGATAATTGTTACCTGTTTTTCAAAACCTCTTTGTTCCTATAATACTTACGATTCCTTCTCTATAAGGAAAAACACAGTCTTGAAGAACTTCCTTGGGCAATCCCTATCAAAACCATTCTTCACAACGCTAGAAGAAACAATCCTAAGATTTGTATGGAACCAGAAAAGACCAAATAGCGAAAGAAATCTTGAAAAAGAAAACCAAAGCAGACGCATCCCAATCCCAGACCTCAAGCTGTATTACAAAGCTGTAATTATCAAGACAGTATGGAACTGCCAGAAAACAGACACTCAGCTCAATGGGACCCAGAGACGTGTGGTCAACTCATCTCTGACAAAGTGAAATATTCAGAATATAGACGTAATAAAGACCGTCTCTCCAGCAAATGGTGCTGGGAAAACTGGACAGAAACATACGGAATAAATGCTCAACATCACTCATCATCAGAAAAATACAAATCAAAACCAAAGAGACACCAGCTCACATGCATCAGAATGGCTAAAACCAACCAGTCAGCCAACAGATCCTGGTGAGGATGCGGAGAAAGAGGATCTCTTTTGCACGGTTGGTGGGAATGCAAACTGGTGCAGCCAGTCTGGAAAACGGTATGGAGGTTCCTCAAAAACCGAAAACGAGAACTACCCTACGACCCAGCAATTGCACTACTAGGTATTTACCCAAGGGACACGGGTGTGCTATTTGGAAGGGACACATGCACCCCAATGTTTAAATTTTTTTTTATTTTTTTAATGTTTTAATTTATTTTTGCTAGAGAGAGGCAGCGTGAGCAGGGGAGGGTCAGAGAGAGAGGGAGACACAGAATCCGAAGGAGGCTCCAGGCACCCCAATGTTTATGGCAGCACTACCAACAACAGCCAAAGTATGGAAAGAGCCCAAATGTCCACGGACCAATGAGCGGATAAAGATGACGTGGTATACATACACAATGGAATATTACTTGGCAATCAAAAGAAATGAAACCTTGCAACTACATGGATGGAACTAGAGGGTGTTATGCTAAGTGAAATTAAAGAAAGACAAACATATGCCTTCACTCCAATGAGGCACTTAAGGTACAGAACTGATGACCAGAAGGCAAGGGAAGCAAAAATAATATAAAAACATGGAGGGGGACAAAACATAAGACACTCTCAAATTTGGACAACACACAGAAGGTTGCTGGAGGGGTTGTGGGAGGGGGGAGGGGCTCAATGGGTCCAGGGCATTAAGAATTCTACTCCTGAAATCACTGATGCATCATATGCTAACTTAGATGTCAATTAAACAGTAAATTAATTTAAAAAAAAAAGCGCTAATGCACAAATGGTAGGAAAGTATATATTGACAAAAATCAGTACGGTGCGTTTCTTCCTTTCTTTCCTAATATACTGCTCTTCTACGTTACCAACAGTGAAGCACAGAAAGCAATATATAGTTTATATTTTCATCGTCGCTAATAAAAATAAAGGCATCTCAATGAATGGATAAAGAAAACGTGATCTGTGCATACCGTGGAGCAGTACTGAGCCCCAAAAGGAAATCGTGGGGCGCCTGGCTGGCTCAGTCGGTTGAGCAGCTGACTTCAGCTCAGGTCATGATCTCACGGTTCCTGGGTTCAAGCCCCGCCTTGGGCTCTGTGCTAACAGCTCAGAGCCTGGAGCCTGCTTTGCATTCTGTGTCTTCCTCTCTCTCTGACCCTCCCCTGCTCATGTTGTCTCTCTCTCTCAAAAATAAATAAAACATTAAAAAAAAAAAAGGAAATTGTGGCATAGGCTGCAACATGGAGACACCTTGAAGGCATTATTCTCAGTGAAATGAACCAGACACAAAAGGACATGTTTTCTATGATTCCTCTTCTGTGAGGAATGGAGAACAGTCAATGTGAGAGACAGAGTGTTTGGAATTGCACACTCCCAAAAGGTTAACACAATGGTGAATTGTGTTACACATATTTTTTCCACAAAAAAAGGATATTTCAAAAAAATAAAAATAAAAAGCTCCTTGAAAAGGCTTCTGTGTGCTTATGTGCTATTCATAAAAGGGACCCAGTCCCCAGAATTCAGAAAAGAGTCCTTCTTAAGACGAATTTAAATAACAACCATCCACATGCATATTAAAATTTTCTATCAAAACCTACAACATGGTTTAAGAGCACAAAGTCACTTTTTAAATGTTTGTTTAATTTGAGAGAGAGAGAGCCTGAGGGAGGGAGGGGCAGAGAGAGAGAGAGAGAGAGAGAGAGAGAGAGAGAGAGAGAATCCCAGGCAGGCTCCACGCGGTCAGCACAGAGCCAAACCCAGAGCTCCATCTCACAAACCAAGGGACCCGAGCTGAAATCAAGAGTCGGACACTCAGCCAACTGAGCCCCCAGGTGCCCCAAGAATGAGGCCATGTTTAAGGCACCAGTCATGGTGAGCAGCCTACCACCAGGACAAAAATGTGGGGAACCACTACAAGTGTCTGGTCCCAGTAATGCCTTTCTAGAACTTTCCATTTGTCCAGAAATGCTAGGATGGGATGAGGGAAGGAATGGCCTCCCAGCATCTCAAACTTCACCCCCTGCAAGGAAGCTCTCTCAAGAGTGCTGGGGACGTGGCCAGTCCACTGACATGTTCCACGGGAAGGTCGTACTTCTGTAGGCTGAACGCTCCGGGGCCAGCGGGGTGGGCAGAGCGGACCAGCACCAGCCAGGCTCCCGATGGGCCCTCAAAGGCACATGCGGTGCCCCACACCCTCCAAGGAAACCATCCTCCTTTACATCCAAAGCCTGGATGGGATGTCTCCTCAAGACACTCTTGAACCCAGAGCCTTCAGCCTTTGGGAGGAGTCCGAACACAAAGACTTCTTGGGGTCCAAACCATGAGAGCATAAGTGATAGAAGCGAAATAAGTAACAATAACAAAGTATTGGATTACACTACCATATAGAATCGGACGTATGCACCAGATACCCTGTGTCCATATGGATGTGCATGAATGAATGAGTGAAGGAGTGAATGAATGAGTGAATGGATGAATGAGTGAATGGATGAAAGAGTGAATGGATGAAAGAGTGAATGGATGAATGAGTGAATGGATGAATGAGTGAATGGATAGGAGAGATGAGGCAAATCTTCCTTAGAGAAGAATTCTGAGAATTCTACATCATGGAGAAAAAGGGAACCTGTCAATAAAAGCACTCTGATTCCCTGGAAAAGATCCAGGAACAGAATAGGAGAATGAGATTAAAAAAAAAAAAAAAGGGTAAAATCCCAAGAAAAGTCTGGGACTTAGTTAACAGCCACGTGCCGGTGTGGGTTCCATCCCTGGGAAGGTTGTCCTGCCTCATACGCCCCAGATAAGCGTGCATGCTCTGGGCTATCCTGACACTTTGTCTATGCTGTCAATCTAAAAGGACTTTCAAGGGTTTTTTCTGGGTTTTAATTTTTTTAATTTTTTATATAGTTTATTTTTGAGACAGAGACACAGACCATGTGGGGGGGGGGGGCAGAAAGACAAGGAGACTCTGAATCTGAAA